>ML796335.1:146660-179213 GCA_009831015.1 Picea engelmannii
ATGGGTTGAAGCAAAGGCTTTACCAGCTGCAAGTGAACAATCAGTGGTAGATTTCCTTTTTAATGATATCTTTACTAGATTTGGTGTACCGCGAGAAATTGTGACTGATCAGGGAACTCAATTTACCTCTCATCTAGTCAAAGCTGTTACAAAATAGTACCAAATCAAACACAGGAAATCTACACCCTATCATCCACAAGCAAATGGACAAGTAGAATCCACCAACAAAGTTATTGAGTCCATTCTTACCAAAATAGTACAGCTGCACCATAAGGATTGGGCTGACAAATTATTAGAAGCCTTATGGGATTATAGAATCACCTGGAGGAATACAACAGGACATACACCCTATGAGTTAGTGTATGGGAAGCAGGTGCTTCTCCCCATAGAATTTCAGATCAAAACCTTTAGGACTGCAGTACAAGTTGGCATGAACTTGGATGAAGCCCAACAACAAATACTCTTGCAGCTTAATGAGTTGGATGAAACCAGGAAGGAAGCACTTCAAAGGACTATCCTCATTCAAGAACAGAGAACAAAATGGCATGACAAGTATCTCAAAAAGAAAAAATTTCAACAAGGAGATTGGGCCCTATTGTATGACAATAGATTCAAGAACTTCAAAGGTAATTTAACCACCCATTGGATGGGACCTTACGAAATTGACACTATCTACAATAATGGCTCAATCAGGATAAAGACAATTGATGAACAACAGACACCACTACTTGTGAATGGTCACCGGTTGCGAGTTTACAACAAACCTATGTCAAAAGAAGAATTCCTGACTTGTATACTACAAAATTCAGACATGCAGATGATCAGTAAGGAAGGAGATCCTCCTACTGACCCACATTGATTGATTGGTTTATTTGAAACTTTTTGTACATAGGTGTGGATCGAATTTTGTTAATAAGATGAAGGTAACAAAAGACTCTTACCTCCTTTTGTTTTACTTTCGCAATTTTGTTTTTCTTTTGTAAGCATTTTTTTTATAATCTATTTGATCCTTCATGAACTTGCTAAACATTAGTTGTAGGCATCAACAATATTCTGTTCTGTTTCGATACCCGAAATCCTGTTCTGGTCCAGTACCAGTCCGGTACCAGAATCTGTCCTTCTACAGTACTATCAAGACATATTGACAAAGCATATTCCAAAATATTATGTCAATGAAGCCATGCAACAACCACTTAAGATGGAACCACGAAGCCAAAAGAACTCTCAAATGGAATCCCTTATGTTGACAAATAAAGGGAAGTATTTTAATTTCTTTTGGTTCTGTTGCTGAGAAAAACTTTAATTTCTTTTGGTTCTATTGCTGAGAAGTATTTTAATTTCTTTTGGTTCTGTTGCTTAAAAAAAAAAAAAAAAGAGGGACACAATATTTCCCTATGATTTCTCAAAGAACCATAATCCACTTTAAAGACTAGAAGTTGCCTTTACCCAGTATTTCAGCATGATTTAAAAGAAAAAAATATATTAGCCTATAAGCAACTATCTCACCCTAACCAGACTTCAATAGTATTCATTGGATTATCTTACTAAAAGAGTAACATATGAGTACATGAACACTCTCTACCATGGGCACACTACCAAAACTTTTATGGCAGAGGATGTACCAGTACCCCAAGGAAACTTTAGGTCATTCTCTTATGGACAACTTTAGACAAAATTATACATTTGGATCACTCTAAAGAAATAACGTGCATAAAATTTTATTTTTCCTTCAGACAAATGTTTAAAAGACATACAAAAGAAGAGTATATGCCTTCCAACCCAATACCATCCCACCCTGCAAAAAGGTTTTCAGACAAGCCTCCCCTATCACTGTGCAAAGCATTCTTTAATACAAACCAAAATAGGTGACTATGGACAAGAAGCCTCTGATGGAAAAAGGGTTTAAGAGACTAACCCGTCGGGATACTGAACATGTCTGCTGGCAGCGGGTACCGGTCTGTGGTATGACTAGGCAAACCCATCAGGGTACTGAACATGCCTGTTGGCAATGGGGCATTCTACCTGGGGAAGGCACCTCTCACTAATTATCACAACTACCCCACCGAAGTACTAAACATGTTTGCTGGCAGTGGGTTCTGGTTGAAACATGTCTCATCTATACTTGTCTGATTGAAAAATCCACTTTTTCCATCTAAAACAAAAAGTCATTATTGGCTTTCATGAGATACAAATCCCAGATGAATTAGCAAATTAATTCTCCAAGAAAATGTCCATTTGAGAATCATCATAAGTCAACTTACCGTTTTGAGATCCAAATCCTACACTATCTAAGAAGGAAACTTCTTAAGAGTGGAGCCCTAAACTAGGGAGCCTAATCTACTTATATTGTGAAATTTATCTATAACAACCAATGATAGTAAATCTTTGAAGCAATTTAGGTGGGATCTATTCTTCTGGAAAACATATATATTCCCCTGTTTCACTGCTGAATGCTACCTCTGTCAATAATCCATTAAAAGAAGGGAAATTTCATCTTTTTGGCATGAGATAAAAACATATATATTCCCCTGTTTCATTGTTGAATGCTACCTCTATCAATAATCCATTAAAATAAGGGCAATTTCATTTTTTGGCATGAGATGAAAACATATATATTCCCTTGTTTCATTGCTGAATTCTAGTTCTGTCAATAATCCATTAAAAGAAGGGCAATTTCATTTTTTTGGCATGATATGCAAACATATATATTCCCCTGTTTCACTGTTGAATGCTACCTCTGTCAATAATCCATTAAAAGAAGGGAAATTTTATTTTTTGGCATGAGATGCAAACATATATATTCCCCTGTTTCACTGTTGAATGCTACCTCTGTCAATAATCCATTAAAAGAAGGGCAATTTCATTTTTTTTTTCACATGAGATCATATGATAAGTGATAAGCTGTACTTCTAAAAAATTGATTGGTTTCTTTTTCTCTTATCATGATATGAAATGATTGAATTTTCTTGCCTACAAAGATACAACATCTTCGGCATGGGGGAAGGTCAAAGAGCCCCTTCAGAACTCTTTTCCAGACTCATATAATCCACTTGCAGAACCAAATACAAAGCCCCTTTAGAACTCTTTTCTAGACTCATATAATCCACTTGCAAAACCAAATACAAAGAAGATAAGCACAGAATAACAGAAGTACAGGACATTCTTGTACCAAGTTTTCAAGAAGCTTCGGTCTAAAAGGATAAATCCTGACAATTTACAAGGAGTCACACATGCTATGAGCATCAATCATACAAAGGTGAAAGAAAAGGTAACATGGTATTTATTTTCTTATGCTCATAAAACTACAATAAATATGAAAAGCTATACTAGATCTTACGACCTTAGTATTAAACCCATGCGCCTATCCCTCATACCCATATGCCTAAACCTAATTAATCCTCTCATAGCTCTTGAACATGGTTAAAGGAAAAAATCATATCAAAATATGAAGCTTGCATAGCAATGATAATCCACGAATATATTTCATCCTTAAACAATTCACGAACCCATCGTATATCATGAACCATGTTCCAACATTAATTTCACCCCCCGAAAGTCCAATCACCTATTCCAAAATGATGCCCTGATACTCGACATCTTATCCTTATCATTACAGCAATGGGTAGATATGAAATGGATTATCTGGTGGTGAATCCATCCAGATAAGCCTTATTTGGTCATAATTTTTCCATGCAACACCCTCACTTAAACTTACCATTCACAACACCATCACCATATCTCCCCTTGTCATGAGATTTTCTACAGTTCTGAGCCTGCTCCTTTCCGGTACCAAACCCTTCATCAATTAACTAAACCCTTGTGCTACAGCCTAATCCTTTTCTCAACTTATAATGATGGTCATTACTAGACACGAACCGATTTTCCAAATTTAAAGGGAAACTAAGGAATACCAATTATGTCAAGAAAAATATTCCAGATTAGGGTGGATACCATTTCTGGAAAAATTTACAGGTTGGAACGAGAAGATATCTCAGGAATTTATACAAGGTTATGATGGAGAGATGGCACGTATAGGAAATCTACAACTGATAATTAATGAAGCAACCATAAGGGAGGTTATGGGACTTCCTAGTAGAGGAGATAAATACTTCAAAGTTGTGGGAATTAACAAAGAGATGTGCCAACAATTCTTGAAGGCAGATCATCAACACCCTGACTGGAAGAAAGAGAACCCTAGAAACTACATCAAAGAAGAATACCATCCAATGATTACCAGTCTTCAACGATTTGTCACCTGTGAAGGCAGGTATGCCGTGACTTTCATTTATCACCTTAGGCTCCTATTGCATTTTGAAGGAGGCCTAGAAATCGATTTTCCATATTTTCTATGGATGAGTTTGAATAAAATGGTAAGAGGTGTTAAATCCATCTCCAAAATAGAGAATACTAGCATATACCATTAAGGTTTCATTAAAATGCCAGTTTTGCATGAGCTTAGGAAACAAAGGATTAGTTGGAAAACCCTTATCACACAACACCTTCCCACAGGAAATAAATCTGTGGAGGAAACCCAACATGGTCCAAAGAAAAGTAAGTAACTCCAAGAGAAAAAGAGAAAGAAGGATAAACCAACTCCACCATCATCTAGAGAAGTGAGCCAACATGAAAAGGCAGGGTCCTCTTCCACATTCAACAAGACTTCTAAAAGCTCTGAATCAAAAGGTAAAAAAAAACTAGTAGAGGAGACTTCAATGGTGGTAGTTGAGAAAGAGGACCATCCGGAAATGATGAATAAAAGGAAGCATAGCTCATAAACTAAAAGTAAACAATTTGTGGCACAACCCCCTGTCACCATTTCACAATTAGAGAGGAAGAAAAGGAATCCTGTAAGCATCCCTGATCTGGTACCTCCTTGTAAAAGAACTATGAGGAGCATGGCAAAGAAATAAAAAACAATAGTTAGTCCTCATACACAGGAAGATCCAATTGAACTTACCTCCCCTTCTGAGGATTTACCAATCCAAGACGACATCCCTAGTCTGACCGAAGAGCAAGCCACTATCACTTTATGTGGGATGAGGGAGGAAGTCGAGGAAAGGGAGTGCACCTAGCCAGCAATGGTAGAATCAACAAAGAACTTGGAAAAAGAATAAATGAAGAAAAGGATTGGGGAATTACAAAAACAAAATCAGGAACTCCAACAGGACGTAAAGGAATATCAACTCTTGGATAGATATATCAAAAAGGAAAATGAGCAGTTGAAAGCAACCAACCAACAAATTCAATACGACCATGAAGAGACCTCTAACAAGATCAAGAAGGTATTACGACTCCTACAATACATTAGGGTCATCAAAAGGGAGCTAAGATAAGAGGCTTCAACCATCAATATCATTGATCTACCAAAGTAAAGAACACAGTCTCAAGTTTTGAAAAAATTTGGGTTTTGTTTTTAGTTGCATGAGGACATGAAATGATTTTGGCATGGGGGAATGTTGAGAGCTGAAATTGACTTACCCTATTATACTCTTCACCTATACCGTTTTGGCCTACCTAGAGCTTGAGTGAATGAAAAGAACGCTACCAATTGCCAGTAATAAGGTCATAAGGTAAAGTGTGGTTAATTCATGTATTTTGTGGTTTATTGAGTTAAGGAATTAAATATTTCATGTACCAATGCTCGATTTGTCATATGTGAATCTTTGACCTCTATATGTCTAGCATTCTTGTACCATCTCTAGCATGATCCGATACCTGCGCACCAAGACTGTTGTTGTCTGATCAAGTACCAAATGCGTCCGGTACTAAATCTTACATGTTGTGATCCGGTACCAACGAACACGCTCTGTTATGATCCGGTACCAACAACATGCACTATTATGATCTGGTACCAATGGCCACTCTCTGTCATGATCCGATACCACCGTTTGCGCACTGTCATGATCCGACACCATCTACCTGTTACAATCCGGTACTCATATGGAAGATCCCAATGCACTAAGTTAAGTGCCAGATCTCGCCTAAGTCAATTGATGGATGTCTATTTGCTATGATAAGGATATTTTGTTGATTGCCTCATCTTCATGCACTTCGTGTCATGAGGATGAAGCTAAAGATGTAACCGAATGATTAAACTTAACAACTGATTGATTTGCAAATCACTTCGCCTCCTTGTGTTTCACGATCCAGACTATTAAATAGCCATGGCAAGGATGGTAGAAGAGTAGGAGAGTTAGCATATCATCATTATGTAAGCAATGTATGATAGTACAGAACATATTTTCTGAGTGAAGATTAATGGAATGTTATTTTATCTCCATATCCTGATTATCTATGATTAAGAATGCATTGAATTGTTAAAGAGAGTTTTGATTTTATGTTTTGAAGTGTGATTGAGAGTAATGTGTGCGTTAAAAGAAAGCTTCCTGTAGACTTCAGCAGCTGACCTGTTGAAGAGGCAAGGACCCACCACCCAACAAAGGTCATCCTCTTTGTATATTAGCTTTAGTATCTGTTTTTAGTAATATAGACATTGAATTAGCTAAAGCTTTAACTCTGTTAGATGATAGTAGTGCAACTTAGATTAAGATTTCCATTCTATAATTGCTTAGAGATCTGTAATTGCTCTATTTTACATATGCCCTGTTTCTGTTCTCATGAGTTTGATTTCCTTGAGTGATCATAGATGTTGGCAGCAATAGTCAAGACTACTTGGATAAGAACTAGTGAAGTTCATTGTGAACCACAACAAAACCAACATATTGACTATTGAACTACCCATGCTATGCTGGTTGATGTGTGATTTCTTTTCAAAAAGTGTGAATCGCATAATTAGTTTTATGGGTCAGACATCAAAGCTTATCTATCAAACCAATTCCATCTCATACTTGCATGTGCCAGAATGGAATAGATAGCCTCTCTGAGAAGGACAACCAAAGTGCATTGTAGTTTGCTATTTTGATTTGTTTCTAGCATACATAATCTAGTTTGATTCTATACTCGTGACATTAGGAATTACCTTTCTTACTGGTGTTTTGTAACTCTGTTGATTACGAATCCCGGATTGATAATTAATGAGTGCATTATATTAAACATATAAGTAGCACAACAGGGTCAAGAAGGAATTTTTTTGGGATGGCCTTAAAACTAATGTTCAAAGGTTTGTGGTAAATGTTTGGTTTGCCAACAAAATAAGGTGGAAATAATTAAGACCCCAGGTCTTTTACAACCATTACCCATCCCAAGTCAGCGCTGAGAGGAGGTTTCCATGGATTTCATCACAGGGTTACCGAAGTCTGAAGGAAAGAGTGTCATCATGGTGATTGTTGATAGACTGACCAAGTACGCACACTTTTGTGCATTCTCTCATCCCTTCAAAGCTAGTACAGTTACCGCTGCATTCATGGAGACAGTTCAAAAGCTACATGGCAGCCCAAAGATTATTGTAAGTGATAGAGATCCCATATTCACTGGACATTTTTGGACATAATTATTTTCTTGTTTGGGTACTCAATTGGCTCATAGCTCATCCTATCATCCTCAATTTGATGGACAAATTGAGATAGTGAAAAAATGTCTGGAAGGATACCTTTGTTGCTTTGTCTCTGATAAACAAACACAATGGTTCAAATGGTTACCCTTGGCAGAATGGTGGTATAACACTTCCTTTCATACTGAAACAAAAATTACACCATTTATAGCACTCTATGGATACCACCCTCCTTCCATCACTTCTTCTCTAAAAGAAAAATATAAGGTTCAAGCAGTGGAAGATCACATCAAGCATCAACAACAAGTTCTCCAAATATTAAAGGACAACCTGACCATGGGACAAAATCGCATGAAACAACAAGCAGATCAACATCGTAGTGAAAGAATTTTTGAAGTAGGGGATTGGGTGTTTTTAAGACTACAACCATACAAATAGATGTCCCTCAAGCAAGCCGATAAGGATAATAAATTATCACCAAAGTACTATGGCCCTTATAAGGTGTTGTAAAAGATTGGTACTATGGCATACAAATTGGAGTTGCCTGCATCTTCATGAGTACACCCAGTTTTCCATGTTTCATGCTTAAATAAGGTTATAGGGGACAAGATCCCAGTTCAAACTATATTGCCAGATTGACAAGGAAGGAAAAATCATATTGGAGCCTAAAGCCATCACTGACACAAGAATTCGCCAGCTGAGGAATAGATCCATTTCAGAGTATCTCATTAAATGGAGGAAACTATCAGCTGAAGATTCCACTTGGGAAGATGAGTCTTTTATACAGAAGCATCCAAATTTACTCAAGCATTACGGACAACACTTGTCTCAAGGGGAGGTTCATGTTAAGCCCTAAATAGTGGTTCATTACCCCTTAATTGGGGCATATTACATTAGTAATGTTATTTTATTTATGTCGGCTTTATTCCATTAGTTGTAATTATACCTCCTAGTCTCCTATATATACCAAGGAGACATTTTCATTTTGAATCATCTTGTAATTGTACATTTATGTGGGAATAAGGAGGTTTCCCCCTTGAAGAGGCTTATTATCTGAAATTATCTCTTTTTCAAGGCGTTGAGTACTTATTCTGAGGTTTTTCTATGCTATATTGATATTTTGTTCTTAACACCATATATGTATTTTGAGGGTGTGAGCCCCATTTTGTACTATGACAATATATTTTTCAAAAAGATGAAATATAAAAATTTTGGTCTTTAGCTTTACTTATATATGTTACAATGTGTACATGCATCAATGTGTTTTCTTTACTTTAGTTATGTGACAAATGCAAATCTAAAACATAATTATCATATGCATCGAATACATAATTAGAACTTCTAGGTATGTGATTATAAGTAAGAAAATCAAAGTATCATTCCAAAAGTTGTACCTGTAGGAATCATCGGAGTAGAGTAGGGTCTCACACACGGTAACTTTCGTTTAAATGACATACGACTAACTAGGATTCCAAGAGAACTTCTAAATACCAAACACCATGTGAAATGGCATCGCGTAATAGTTCTATAACGACGTTATACTCAGCCACATTATTCATTGATGACTCTAAACAAACTCCACCTGAAGACAACAGTTGAACCTCATGTGAGTAAATGACCCAAGCGATAGAAGACATGTTCTTTGTATGATGACTGGCACCATCTGCAAATCCTAAGTAAACTGAAGACTCCATTGACATCTTCCAACCAAGAGAAAACTTGATAAGCAAGTCGATGACACAATATAAAATATGTATATACACTAAGATACACTAGTATACAAATATTCACGCCCAATATTGAGGGATAAAATGTAATATATTTTAAGGTAGAGCCCATTTCTGGGATCATCCAACATATTCCCTTCATAATCCTCCAATTCATAGGCTCCTTTCTCTAAAACATGTTGCACGATATAAGGACCGTGCCACATGGGGTTGAACTTGCTTGCCCCCAACGGTTCTTTGGCTTCGCCATACAAGAGAACCAAGTCACCCTCAACGTATTGTCGAGGATAGATATACATATCATATTGAACCTTAACACTTTGTTTATTCACTTTGATAGGCATAGAGGCATCTCAACGCTGCTCGTCTAGATGCTCTAGGTGCACAAGGCGTTCTTCAAGATCGGATGTTTCAGGTAGGAGCTCAATTTCCAGTTTGAGGGAAGGGATTTCGCCTTCAATCGGAAGGATCGACTCCACGCCATGTACTAACTAAAAAGGATAAAAAATAGTGGAATTCTTTACCGAGGTTTGATATTCCCAAAGCGCAGGGTAAATCATTAGATGCTAATAAGATTTACTCTGGCTGACATTTTTTTGCAAGATGGTCTTGAGAGATTTATTCACCGCCTCTACTTGTCCATTTTCTTGGGGATAATAAGGGGAAGAATGATTGTGCTTAAACCCCAGTTTTGATGCTAACTCCTTCATCATTTCATTCTGAACATGATTTCCATGATCAGTGACAATCTCCTTTGGGATTCTGAACCCGGCTATAATTTGGTTGAATACAAAGAATGTTACCATATTACCATCATATTTAACGGTAGGCATGGAATATGCCCATTTAGTGAAGTAATCCATGGCCACAATAATATGTTGATTCCCCCTAGATAAATCTAGGTTATAGTCCATAAAATATACCCCCCTCTTGGTGAAGGGACTGATGGTGATGACTAGGTGAAGAGGGGTTGGATGCAAGCACATTTTTCGAGCGAAAACCTAGAAAGAGTGACACTTCTTGACCTCTTCAACACAATATTTAAAAATTGATGGCCAAAACTAACTGGCTCACAAAAATATTTGGGTTCTCACAAGCCCAGATAGATGACCACCACAAGCCCCATTGTGACAGTCATTGAGAATTGACTCAACTTCCTAGTGATTCAAGCAACGACGCAAAATATTATCTACTCCTAGATGATACAAAGTGTCACTGATGATAAGGTATTTTTTTTATTGATGACGTATATGTCATCGATCCTCTCTTGACAAATGTTGGGATAGCTTCAAGGTTTGAAGATAAAATAGAATGTATCCATACCATGGTTCCAAAGATGAGATAAGGAAGATATATTCATCTGTGAATGAATCATCATGAATAATGTCCTCATCTAGTCAAGGGACATCTGATATCAACTCAAAAAAAATGGTGATTTGTTATACTTTGCCGAAGTAAAATCAAGATCAAATTCATGCAAAATAACAATCCAATTATTTTATTTTCCCCCTATGATATGCCTGGTGAGGATGTATTGAAATGGATTGATACCTGCAACTACAGTAGTTTTGAAAAGTAATATATAATGTCATAATATTTGAACTTCATGTATGACAGCCAAGGATAGCTTCTCTACGTGAGAGTATTTACGTTCAGGATCGACCAAGTTTCGACTGAGATAGTAGACAATGTGCTCATGGATATCATCATCCTCCTGAACCAAAACCATATCAATTGTCCCTTCAAACATGACGATATAAAGAAAATATTCTCTACTATAGTGTGGAGGCTTTAGCAAAGGCACCAGTACCAAGGATTTCTTAAGATAATCGAAGGATTCCTGGGCTCGCTCATCCCATATAAATGGAGTATCATTTTTCAAAAGATGCATGAAACCCTTAGTTAAATTGGCATAGTTCACTATGAACCAACGCAAGAAGTTATCCTTCCCTTGTAAACCTTGATGTTGTCGCATGTTGCGCAAGGGAGGCAATACAGGTAATTGAATTATGGCCTCAACCTTCATAGGATCCACCATGATCCCATGCTCAAAGACTAATAATCCTAAGAGATACCCCGACCTAATGCAGAAGATGCACTTGTGAGGGTTCAAATAGATGTGATAGTAATGACATCTCTCAAATACTAATCAAAGGTGAGTGGAGTGGTCTACTCTCTTGCAAGAGTGAGCAGTGCGATCATCAAGGTAAGCTTCAAAAATATGTTTGAGATCATGAAAATAAATGGTCATGGCACATTGGAAGGCTACTCTAGCATTTTTAAGGCTGAAAGGCATTTTCCAGTATGAAAAAGTACCCCAAGGACAAATAAACTCCATCTTGTGTTGATCCTCGGGTTTGATTTGAATTTGATTATATCCTGAAAATCCATCCATAAAAGAAAAAAATTTGCTTCTCATGCTCTCATCAAGAATTTAGTCGATGAAAGGAGTCGAGAATTTGTCCTTAGGACAAGCCTTGTTCAGGTCTCGAAAAACCATAGATACGTGGATGGTTCCTTATTTCTTATTCACGGGAATGGGGTTGGACACCCATTCAGTCAAGGGAACCAGGTAGATGAAACCAACAATAAGTAGCTTCTCTACCTCTACCTTAATAGTATGGGCATTCCTAGGATTAACAACTCTAAGATGTTGTCGAATAGGTCTATCATCTAGATAATTCTTGATCTCATGTTCGAAAATGTTGGGGTCAATACCTGGCATCTCTTTGTATGACCAAGTGAATATGTCACAAAATTATTTGAAGAGATCGGTGTGGATCTCAATTTCTTCAGGAGAAGAATCTGCGTTGATATATACATTCTCAATTTTTCCAGGAATTCAAGAGATGTCGATCATGACGGTAGGAGAAATATTCTCCATGTTTCCTTCAGCATAAATACCATGCGTATCTAGCGGAACCACAGCATGACCGACCATGTCACTCAAGTTAGATCTAAAGACGTCATGTTTGATCCTAACAATTTCTCGGAGGAAATAGGAGCGATGATGCATATCCTCCCAAGGCCTATCAGGACCATACATGGCCTCTAAGATGGCTTCATTCGAAGGTAAAGTATCATCAAGGAAATCATGTGAACAAGACAATTGGGTGGCCCATACGGTCTCTAGAATGGGATCCTCCTCGTTCTTCTGTGAGGAGAAAGGATCTGGGTCAGCAATAGTGTTAGTAATATCTTGATACACAACCTCTACCACTGACAGTGGAATTTCCATCCCAATGTCCGACTGAACTTCGCACAATATAGTCAGGGAAGGTAGGATCCAAGGGTCATTGAAATACAAAGTATGGAAAGGAATGGACCTCATCGACAATGAAGACTTACTGGAAATGGCATGAATATGATGGATTGGTGCCACGAAATCAAAGGTACCCATGAGAGAGGAATACATTCCAACACAAACATCCTCGGTTGCTTGTTAAGAATTTTCTATCACTAGGATCAAATTTCCAACTGATGCATTAGGACTAGCATGCACAAAGGACAATTGATCAATCGCCACTATTTTCCCTTCATGAGGAAAACATAAAGTGAAGAAAAAATAGATGGCTTGAAAACGGTCATGGAATAAGTCCAATTACGCCCTAGTAGTAAATTATAGTCAAGGGGTGCATCAACCACCTCAAAATAAACCTCCATTGTCTTTCCACCTACCTGGACCAAACAAATGGGAAGAATTACGTGGGGTCGAAAAGAGCATCCATAAAATGAGGTCAACATAGTCATATATTGGGATAGAGTCGGAGAGCCAATGAATTTCCAATAGGTTAGGGACATCACGCATGTTGTAGAACCTTCATCAATTATAGTGCATTTGATGGTAAATGTTTTGTACTCCACATGGATTTGAAAGGCCATGTGGTAAGGAAAGTGAGGCTTAGCATTTGTGACGTAAAAATTAATATACCTTTGATCCACATGAGTCTAGAGATCCTAAATAATATAACAAGGTGTTCCTATGTGAAGTACACATTTCGAGCACCTCCAAAGTCGACATCGCACAAGAAGTTTGACCCAAATCATAAATAATAAAATAGTTCTAGGAAACTCTGGCATTAGGATTGTGGGAAGAGTGTTTTAGTACTCCTTTTGGAATACTAGGTGGAGGTTCCATATTTTCGATATGCAAGGGTGTTTCCAGAGGAGGGGGAGACTCTGCACCTGAAGTAGTTGGTGAAAATCCGTAATCACAAGATCGAGTGGCTACATCAATCTGAGACTTAACCATATTAACATATACATGGCCACATTCATGTGTCAGAAGGTTTTGACTCCCGCTAGATGCACTTCCAGTGTTGGAGGGCCCCGAAGCCATGTGTTGATTATGTAGAAACAGATTGGTTAGCACAGTGGGCGGTTGTGATAAGAGCCTCATGGATTCCTTGATTTTGGGGCATAGGTGGGTAAGGTTATCATCTTTACAGATTTTACAAGGAAACTTCACCTTCCATTTTTCTTTATTTCCCTCACCAACATTACTATTCAATCTATCATTGTTAGTGTCGTCCTTGGATTTGTTATTTTTTTTCTCACCCTTACGATTATTACCTCATCCTTTGGTTATTCCTTCCTAGTTTTGGTTACCATTTGGGTTGGTCGATGACTGTACAGAATTCATATCTGCCGATTGAGTGTGTAATATACCAGATAATAAATGTATGCATAACAGAAATAAAATGCTAGTAATGGCAGAATAACAACAATATAACCAGAGCATTCACCACAATAACGCTGAAATGATATAAGAATAACAACATAAATAGCACTTTGAATATGAAATCAATGTTCACAGGCCTCTTCGAGGGGACAATCTCCAGTTGAGTAGAGCTCTATTAAAATGATATCCAAGCTAGGGTTCTCATACCCTCAACTCCTATTTATACTAAAAAGAAGCATCTAGAGGAAGATCCTTCTAGAAGTGGAAGCTTTTATTAGGTCTTCTTACATCCTCCTTATTCTATTTTATTGAAAGTCCTTATTAATATTGACCTTTATTACATCTGAATATATTGTTCTACCTATGTGTAGTTTAGGACCCTAACATGTCTGCCCCCTTAAAAACAGTCTTGTCCTCAAGGCTTGAGATGAGGAAATTGTTGTAGAATGGTAGTTGGTTCCCAAGTGGCGTCTGCGGGAGTTGTATCTTTCCACTGGACTAGCACTTCCTTGATGGTTCTTTGACGTAGGCGATGCTCACACTGGTCCAAAAATTCTTCTGGTTGTAGCCAAATGGATCCTTCTTCAACTAACTCTAGAAGGTTGGTTTGAATTTGGCACTTAGCTCCAATCACCTTCTTTAAGCATGAAACATGAAAAACAGGATGTAGCTTCAAAATGCTGGGCAAAGTTAACTGATAGGAGACTTGTCCCACACACTTGAGCATGGTATAAGGACCATAAAATTTGGGTGCTAGCTTCTAACAATGCTCGGCCTTGAGGGAATTTTTCTTGTAAGGTTGCAGTCGAAGAAACACCTGATCCCCTTCTGCAAATTGACGTTTAGAGCGACCTTGATCTGCTTGTTGCTTCATGTGATTCTATGCCATGACCAAATTCTCTTTGAGGGTACAGAGAATGGCCTCTCAAGCTATAAGTGTTAGGTCAACCACCTCGACCTTCGAGGCACCCGGAAAGTATGAGAGAACTAAAGGTGGCTTCTGTCCATATACCGCTTCAAAAGGAGTCATGCATGTAGCTGTATGGTATGAAGTGTTGTACCACCATTCAGCTAGGGGTAACCATTAAGTGCACTGATTTTTCTTTTCCAAGGAAAAACACCTCAAATATGTTTCCAAACACTTGTTGACAACTTCCGTTTGGCCATCAGTCTGGGGATGATAAGTTGTGCTGAGATGCAATTTTGTGCCCTGTATCTTGAACAGTTCTAGCCAAAAAGTGCTTGTGAAAGTTGAGTCGCGATCAGAAACAATAGAGTGCAGCATGCCATGAAGCTTGAAGACTTGATCCATGAATATTTGAGCCACTGTGGATGCTGTAAATGGGTTTTGAAGGGTGCAGAAATGAGCGTACTTGGAAAGGCGATCAACAACCACCATGATGATGGATTTATTTCTCGATTTGGGTAAGACGGTAATAAAATCCATAGAGATATCCTTCCAAATAGCAGGTGGAATTGGCAGTGGTTGTAGTGTGCCCAACGATTTGACTATTTCTCCTTTATTGCGTTGACACACATCACATTCAGCTCCAAAATTACAAATGTCCTGTTTCATACCATCCCAGAAAAAGGAACGTTTGACCCTGTCATAGGTTTTGGTGAACCCAAGGTGCCCTGTTGTGGGTGTAGCATGAATCTCAAAAAGTACCGTGGATTTAAGCTTTGATTGTTTACTTAAATACAAATGGTCTTTGTATAGAATTTCCTCATGGAGCCAAGAGTACCCTGGGGAAGCTGGAGCATTGGACTACAATTGTTGGATCAACTGTGAAATTTTGGGGTCTTGTAGCCATTCCTAGCAAATGGCTTGGAGCCATTCTGGTACAATGAATGAAAGAGAAAAAATGGATCCTTCATCTTCATATTTTTGGGAAAGTGAATCCGCAACCACATTGTCTTTTCCTTTCTTATAAGTGATCTCATAATCATATCCAAAGATTTTAGTCACCCATTTTTGTTGTTCTGGGGAGGAAATACATTGTTCCAGAAAATACTTGAGGCTTTGATGGTCTGTCTTAATTTGGAACCATTTCCCTAATAGATAAGGATGTCACAGATCCATGGCATGTAGAATAGACAACATTTCCTTTTCATAGATGGATTTGCCAAGATTTCTTTTAGATAGTTGCTTGTTGGTAAAGGCCAAAGGTTGACCCTCTTGCATAAGGACAACACCAATTCCTTTCCCTGAGGCATCACATTCCTACACAAAGGTATTTGTAAAATCAGGAAGGGCGAGGACTGGAGTGGTGCACATGGCCATCTTCAAGGTTTGAAAAGCTTGAGCAGTGGCTAGAGTCCAAGTGAAAGAGTTCCTTTTTAGGAGAGCAGTGAGAGGTTCTGCAATCTTCCCATAATTCTTAACAAACTTGCGATAATACCTTGTTAAGCCTAGAAATCCACGCAAGCTCTTAATATTCTTTGGGTGAAGCCAGTCTTGCATAGCTTCAATCTTTTTAGGATCCACCCTGATGCCATTTTTTCCAACCAGATGACCCAAGTATTCTACTTCTGAGGCGTCAAAAGCACATTTAGATTGTTTTAGGAAAAGTTGGTGCTGAGAGAGTAAATGGATAACTCGATCCACATGAGCAAGATGGTCTATCCAGGTTTTTCTATAGATGAGAATATCATCAAAGAAAACTAAGACAAAATGGAGGAGAAAAGGATGGAAGACATGATTCATGAGGCTTTGGAAGGTGGAGGGGGCATTACACAAGCCAAATGGAATGACCAAAAACTCATAGTGGCCTTCATGAGTTCTAAAGGCAGTCTTGGGAATATCTTCCTCTTTCATACGTATCTGGTGGTAGCCCAAACAAAGATCCAGTTTAGTGAAGAATTGGGCGCCACTCAATTCATCCAGGAGGTCATCAATGACAAGAATGGGGAATTTGTCTTTGATGGTAAGTTTGTTGAGGGCACGAAAGTCAGGACACATTCGCCAAGAACCTTATTTCTTCAGGACCATGACCACAGGAGATGAATAAGGGCTCGTACTAGGGCAGATAACACCTGCATTAAGGAGTTCTTGGACCATTTTCTCAATTTCATTTTTTTGGGAAAAGGGGTGATGATACGGATGGATATTGGGAGGAAGGCTTCCTGGTACAAGGGGAATGGAATGATCATGAACACCACGGGAAGGAGGGAGGCCTTGGGGAGTGGAAAATATCAATTGATGTTTAGAAAGGATGGCTTAGAGGTCTTGCGGTACAGAAAGTGTCTTTGTTGCTTGTATGGCATGGAGTTGGGCGATAACACCAGAATAACCCTTTTTGAGCATCTTTTCCATGTGATGGGAACTAATGATCTCAGGTGAACCTGCGGTGATGCCTTGGAACCTATATTGGTGGCCCTCTTGGTCGAATTGCATGGTTAAGTCTTTAAAATCCATCAAAATGGGACCCAAAGTCCTTAGCTAGTCTTCACCCAGCACAATGTCACAACCTCCCATGTCGATAGCAAACATATGGGATTTCAGGTGGTAGTCACCAATTTGGAGATGCACATTTTCACAATGCTCTCCACATTTCATGGAACCACCATTGGAAATCATGATTTGAAAATTATTGATGGCATGGATGTAGCAATGAGTTTCTTGGGCAATGTGGCGATGAATAAAATTATGGGTGCTACCACTATCAACCAGAATGATGACCTTCTGATGCTTGATGTAACCGATTAGCTTGAGGGTTTGGGGAGTGGAGAAGCTAGTGAGAGCATTGAGGGAAATGACTGGTTCTACTTCGAGAGGGTCTGAGGGAGGGGTTATGTCAGTGGATTCAGGTGATTCAGACATAGAGGGAGTTTCTTCATCTTCTTCCAAAATCTCCTCGGAGATGGCCATAAAAATATTTTGTTCTTTACACTTGTGGCCCAGGAAATATTTGTCATCATAGTTATAACAAAGGCCTTTGAGTTGGCGTTCATCCATTTCAGCCCGAGTCAATTTTTGGATCTTTAGTGAAGCAGAGGGAGTAGTGGGATTTACTGGTTTAGGGCGAGGGATGAAGGAGGGTTTGTGGTTTTGAGAAGATACAAACTCTTGTGATTATTTATCTCTTTTGGTAGCCTCCACCCAACTCTCAGGCCGAGCCATGAGGACATGGGCCCGAATTTCATCCTTGAGGCCGCTGATAAAACACTCTCGAAAAAAGGAATTAGACATGCCCTCTGTTCTAAAAGACAGGTGTTCAAAGGAATCTATAAAGTCTTCCACTGTTCCTAATTGTTTCATCTTTTTCAAATGGCCCAAATGGTTGGTGTCAGTGTCAAGGCATTCATAAAGCTCTGCCACAAATTGTGTCCAAGCAATATACCCTTGACGAGATTTTTTTCTCCATTACCACCATTGCCAACATTCTTGATCTAGATGGAGAACACCATACTAGAGTTTGGCCAAGTCATATGTAATGTTGTATAAAGAGAAGTAATGTTCCATTTGGGTTACCCAACCAGTGGGGTCCGGGCCATCAAATTTGGTCACATCCACCTATGGAAGGCGTAGGTCACGTTGAAAGTGATAGTTCTGCAAGGTATGGGAATGAGAGGAATGGTCACCTTTAGTATGTGGGGGTGAGGAAGAGGAATGGTTATCTGTAGGGATATGCAGTTTGGTGCAGAGTGCCAAAAAGACTGATTCAAGCTGGGTGGTGAGGGCTTGTTTGATTTTGCCCATTGAGGATTGCATGGTTGTATTGATGGAGGCGACATTGGCACTGAGTTGTTTCACTTCTTGTTGGGTCTTAATGAGACCAGACTGCAAGGTTTTGAAGCAAGCTTCCAAGTCTTGGCTATGAGTATGGGCCATGAGGATGGGGGAATTGAAAAGGGGCGGGCGGGGTAAAAACATTTTGCCTAAAAAATGATATGGATGAATGTGATAAGGGAGAAGAGATGAATCCAATGGAATAGGGCTGAAATAATGGTGAAACAATTTCCAGACTTTTTTTTTTTTAAGGTCCGATTTGAAGAATACTATAGAGAGGAAATGCCCAAATGCTTAACCAGAAAGAAATGTGTATTTACTTGGCAACCCGAACACAGTTGCATGACAATAGATCTTGTCTGTTTTAATTTGTTTATGTTTCTGTCCCCAGAGGTTAGGTATTCAAGGGTTCTATAGACAAGGGTTTTCCCTGTGCTATAGCTCTCTGATATATGTGCGGGGTCCAACAATAGTACTCGGCCCAATATCTCAGAGCACTAACTACGGAGGATAGACTGTACCCTTAGCCATACTACCCGACTACCCAGGTACTAGAGAGTATCTTCTCGAGTGTTGTTCTTGGTGACACTATAGTAGTCCGGTGGCCAATCGGTTTATCTAAAGAGGGCTTCAGGTAATCTAGGTCGATCCATACACAGGTGTTGTCTGATGCGCTACCACTCGAAGGGGTACCAAAAGGGGTTACAAGGGTGGACAACAGATGTGCGCTTAAGTACCACTTGTATTTCCTGCATGTATGAATCCCTCAACTGCGGGTTTATGCGCATAATGACAGATCTCTGTGGCTTAAATACGTCAGAATACGTCTCTACCCTGAAAAATATTTAACCCACACTTTCTGCCGAGGAAAGTGCTCTGATACCACTTGTAATATACCAGATAATAAATGTATGCAGAACAAAAATAAAATTCTAGTAATGGCATAATAACAACAATATAACCAGAACATTCACCACAATAATGTTGAAATGATATAAGAATAACAACAGAAATAGCACTTGAATCTGAAAGCAATGTTCACGAGCCTCTTCAAGGGGGAAACCTCCAGTTGAGAAGAGCTCTATTACAATAATATCCAAGCTAGGGTTCTCATACCCTCGACTCCTATTTATACTAAAAATAAGCATCTAGAGGAAGATCCTTCTAGAAGCGAAAGCTTCTATTAGGTATTCTTACATCCACCTTATTCTATTTTATTGAAAGGCCTTATTAATATTGACCTTTATTACATCCGAATATATTGTTCTACCTATGTGCAGGTTAGGATCCTAATAGGGTGGGAGTGGAGAATGAAGCTGAAGCGTCTCCTGCTACAGGTTGGATTAGAGACAAATCCTTCAATTGGTTTGTCACCAAGTCTGTAGACTTAACATTTGCAAAGCCTATGATGTCATCTGCATGAGGCCCAGGATTTTGTCTAGGGTCTTAATTTGACTGTGGTGTGTCAAGAATAATTTCATACAACATCCTAGACTGAGCATATATGAGGTCCAGTTGTTGGGCTTTGAAAATATCTTCTTCCTCAGATGTTACTCTAGATGTAGAAACATTCTTCGAAATATTAGGAAATAAGGACTTAAGGAACCACTCCGACAAAAAATCTAGAGGAATGTAGGCTTTAATCAACCTCTTCCATCTACACCACTCTTGGATATGGTATGAGATATTTGTGGTGTTATCTTGGTGAAAGGCCAAAAAAAGATCTATGTTGGCATCATAACGAACCGACAACTGGAAGTGGTTGAGAAAGACCAAAATCATCTGATTAAAGTTTCTGTATGTTCCCCCCGGTAGCTCAATGTACCATTTCTCAGCGACTCCCATGAGGGTGCGTTGAAATAGCCTCAAACAAATAGAATCATTATTAAGGGAATTGGATGAGCACCAAATATGAAAAGTAGTAACATGATCACCTGGATCCTCGCCATTCTTTCCCTCAAATTTTGGAATGTCTGAAGGAATCTTGGTGGGGATGGGAGGCCATGATGGATCGTGATGCACCAAGTCATTCATTAATATTGAAATATCTTGTAGGTTAAGCGTGGATAGAAAAGGGAGTCAATTTTGTGGCGTATGAGTACAAGCTCCCATGAAATATTGGTCTTGAGGGATCGTAGGCCATCCAGGGTTCTGGTATATACCATGGCCCTATCTGGTAGGGTAATATCCTCCTCCAAACTGATTCATAAGAGGTTATAGGGGCACCATACTTATAGGGGTGGAATACTGAGGGTTATAAACATTTCCCCCATCTGGAGGAGCTCCAAGCTGGGGGTTTCCCATAGCATGAAACTAAATCCCTCGAGGTGGAACTCCAGAGGATAGAGGTGGATTTGTCATAACAAATGAATTTGTTAGAATCAACATGGAGGAAGAAGAGGGAAAGGATAGAATATAGGAAGTGGTTTGTCCACTCGGTTGAGTACTCTATCCAGGAGAATTGAGACTAGGATTAGACCTGGAAGAAAAAGGAGGCTAGCCTCCAACTGTAGGTTTCGTTTGGGGAATATGAATTCCACCAAATGAGAAAGGAGCATGCGGAGGATACATGCCCCCAGGTCCAAAACTAGGATTTGCATTAGTCTCTAGAATGGAGGATGAAAGTTGCGACATAATATTGGGAATACCAAAAGAAAAAGGGTTAGAGATCGAAGGTATGGACTGAGAATTGCATCCCAGCTGTTGCGCCTCTTTTGTCACCTAAATTAGAAAAACAGAGGTGCTTACAAGCTTAGTTGGGTTAGATAAGAAAGAGAGCTGTAAAGGAAAGGGTTAGAGAAAGAAATATAAAAGAACAAACTAAGAATTAAACTAAGAAATAAAAGAACAACTAAACTATTGAGCATAAGGACATAAGAACAAAAAACCAATAAGACTCATGTCACCAATGACAAGGATTATATTAGTGAAAGAAAACACCAAGAAGAAAGAGGACTATGGGTCCCTTCTTCCTCCAAGGGAGGGCTCTTGGACCCCCACAACTAAGATCTTCTTACAAATTTGAATGAAATGGTGAAAGAATCCCAAGATAATCCACTCAAGAGGTGATATGGATTGCCCAATGTAATGGTGCTAGTGTACTCTTGATGAGAATAGAGGATTCCTCAAGAGAATAGCAGTAGCATAACTTTGCTAATGAATTCCTTGAAAATGAAGTGCACCCATGGCCTTGTTTTATAGCACCTCTTTGAGGTATTGTGCAACCAACTTGTAGTGTGAAAAGAGGCTATTTAGGGCATTTTTAGGTCTTTGACCAGCCACCCAGTTGGATTCAGTCGAGATTTGGGTGTCAAATCAACTTGGAAGATGAACCAGAAGTGGGTGGGAGGTCGACCAATATCATAAATGTGTCGTTCTTAGATGTGCATGGATTTTAGCGATCATAGTCGCGCATCGTGCACATGTGCGCTTTTCCTGCGGTTCTGGATCACGCATGTGCACGCGCGCCCTGTGTAGTCATAGAGCACTTTAATTTTATCACTGGTTGTATAGTTTTGGACCTTTTGGAAATTATTTTGTGGTAATTTTGGTCCATGGGTGACCTCATAACTATTTGACGATGCTGGATTTCTGTAACCATTTGCAGAAGAAATTTCAGTGATAACAAGTGCCCCCTGATGGATGAGGTTAGGAGCATACGTATAGCCGAAATTCATCAATTTTTCTTCTACTGAGAGTGTCGTTGTAAGAGAGAGAGATAGTGAGAGTGTCAAAAGTTACCCATTGGAGGGAGAAGGGAACCTGTAGGACCCAACCTTCCATAAGGTGTGTAAAAATAAATTATGTACAAATGAGGCGGGCATGCCCCATGTTCATGTCATGTAACTGAGAAAGAATTATGTGTGTAAAGTAACTGAAACTGTGTTTTGATGTAGATTGCTGCAGCGCCCTCAGGGGCGGTTTTGATAAAGACAGAAGGTAATTCTGTGGAGGAACATACTCTAAAAAGAAGGCAGTGACACCTGTAAGAAGTATCATGGATTATGTAGGCATTGATAGCCCAACCAAGTTCAGAGGTATTCGACAAATATAAGAGATAACTTCAATAGTCACAAAGTAAGACCCACCATAACATGAGAAAGTGTTGAAGTCGAATGTTATGGGGGTCAACAACAGGAGGGAGAAATTGTGGTTCTCCCTGTGCCGTCTGAGACCTCTCATTGGAAAGGTAATGAGAGTCAAGATATTGTCGCCCTTCTGGAAACTGTGCTGATGTTGACAAAAGGGGGACGTGACTCCAAGAAGAAAAGGGCTTCGTGAAATCTACTAGGTGAGGTTAGGAATTGGAGGAGGTACATGGAAGAAGTCAATATGTATGAAGACTCAGGACTGCCCTTGGTTGGGGGTATATGCGAGGTATAAGTGGCCACAACCATTCAACTAGGTCGAGTGTCAGGGGGACAAAAAGACGTGGGATAAATTGTACCAGAGGCAGGACAAAGTGAACAAACTCAGAGGGCAGAGGTAAGTGGCCTGTGGGATACTTGGAGTATATGGACGATGTCAATAAGGGTAGATGATAAGGAGTTCCCCAAACAAGGGTGACATGGGTTTCGTTTGCCAAAAAGGTAAGAAGGTCGCCAAAGGTGGCGACAAAAATATATGTAAATGCTGGAAACAAAGGATTTTTACAATTTACCAAAAAAATAAAAAATAATTTGGGATGAGTGTTCAAATACAGAAATGGGTGCTCCAATGCAATATGGTTGGGCTGGTTAGGATGCAATATGCTTGGAGAACTGGTGGAGGGTGGGGGCCCCATGGGTGGGTTTCTGTATGAGGTAGATGAAATGGAGGGAAATTTGTGAATGGGCAAACTGATTGTGGATGAAATGGAGGGCTCATGATATTGCAGAGGTGTTGTTATAACCCTAAATTGCACCACACATGCTTACATGGAATCAGGCCAACTCATATCCCTTCTTTGCCAAAACTCTGCTGAACAACTCTTTGAAAATCCTCTTGTGTAAAGGTCCACATGCCCTAACACATTACTGCACGCGTGTACACGCTGGCTGACTCACAATAGCCCGCGTGTACCTACCAAAACACGAAAAAAGGAAAGTTGCTAACAGAACAAAAAGATATGGGTCAGTTAACTGAAACTCCCGGCGATGCATGGCTGAGGGTTCATCCAAAACCCTAGCTCCTTCTAGCCTATAAAAGAAGGGGTAGGGGTACCATTTGGAGAAGGAAAAAATATAGCGAAGAAACTCTGCCCATTTACATAATCCATTGTCCCAACCCTTTAGCATTTCCTCATGCCAAAGGAGATTTAACGCAAAGTAGTTGAAGGACAGAAGAAGAGGATCCTAGGATCAGGATCAAGGAGAGGTAGTCGGTCTCAGCTTTTGTAAGTTGATTCATTTTCAGTAATAAAAAGAATGTTTTTCCCGTCCCAATTCATGAATTGTCTATGGTTGGATTAATTTATGCTTGATTTCTAACCCTTGAGTATAGAAGTAGCATGCATGCATAGTTGTTGTTTGTCTTGAGTGCAGGTCATCTGTGGAAGGAGCAGCGCAAGAAAGTAATCAAAGCACAATGGAGGATCTACATCGAATGCCAGTAATAAGGTAGGTGGTCCTTTTCCATGCATTTACTGAGAAAAGGGGATTTAAATCTTGGGATGTAGGTAAAAAAGTAGTTTCTATTCGGTCAAATCTGCATGCAAGTCTGACCCTAGTTTGCTAGTCCGTAGGGTGTTTTTCCCAACAACAGAATTGGCAACCATACTGGGGAGAATACTCTTTAGGGTTCCTAGATTCATTTAAGTTTTTGGGTAGTTTAAAGACTAGGTTTTCTATTTTTTCTTTGCCTATCTTTTCTGTAAGGTCTGAGCTAGCAGGGAGTCTAGTTTTCCATACCAGCTTTCCCTAACTTTTGCTTGACTGTATTTTTTGGGACACACAGAGGTACACATGGCCTACAGAAGGCCGAAACGCGTGTACCCGCACCCTATCCTCTGACAGCCCGCATGTGAATGCTAGTTGTAGAGATAGTAGTAGTGTGTAGGAGTTCAGAGAACCTTAGAGGCAGTCCTCCTCTTCCCTGTCAGAATTACACATTCTCAGGGGGTTTTCTAGAATCCTGTCTGAGTCTTGTTGGTTCACAGTCCTATCTCAGATCACTTTTTTATTCAATTTCCTTTATGTGATTCTTTACTCTGATTCTTTGCGATCTGCGCTTTAAGCCATAATTGTCTTTCTTGTTTTTTTTCTTGTCGGTATTTTCCCTTTCTTGCTTTACTAGCATTTAAATAAAATAAAAAAATCTCTTTTCATTTTCTTCTTTGGTTAAAGAATGTGTTTCTGCATCATTAGCTAGGGAAAAGTATTTTATTTCGTAAGTTTTTGCAATGCACTTAGATGATAAGTAGCTCGTAGTTGAGCGAAATTCCTTTGAGTTTGCTGTATAAAATCTTAGAAAAAAAAAAAAAAACTTTCTTTGTGAAAAGTTGTTGAAATTTTGCATTTAGTAAAAGTCTTTTGTTTCCAGATTTTTCATTCATTTTTTTCTTTCGTCTTTTACACATCATCAGTTTCACCCTCATACCCCTTGACATAAGATAAAGCCATAAAAGCAACGCTAATTTTAAAATCTACTAGACTTTTATGTTTGTAGGGTTCACAAACTAGTTCAGGACTAGGGCCTTGGATTAGGTTGGAGAGGAAACTCTCCAAGGCCATTCAAAATCAAACATTAGAGTCTGAGATAGGGAGTGTCTAAGTCCATTTTCATGGAAGTTATCTGGGACCCCCCTCTAACACAGGGGATAAACACGAGGTCACGTGTGGAAAGGTAGCGGAGATAACCCCTCCAAAGCTGAACCAATCGTAGTGGAGAACACATATAGAGGGCTTGTTTTGGGATTCCGTCATTTGCATTTGCCACAGGGATTCTTGGGTCTCAAATCTATTCGAGGTCCTCAGTTGTCTTCCGGACCATTTTATCTCGATACCCTTGACAGGTTTCGGGCTTGATACCCTGCTCATTGTGGTCTACCTGACTTTCGACTGTACCTGCCTAGTGACTGTTCGCGTGCTGGCAACCTAGTTGCCAATATTTTTAGGGACATACACAGGTGACTGCGGGGGTATACCACAGTACCTAGGACAGACATTGGGCCACACTTTGCAAAGTATACCTGGAGGGTGCTTCCGTTTTCAAGTTTCACTTGCACCGGTAAGTTGCTCTAGTGTTGGTTGTTGTAACTGTTCTTCCAAATAGTTTAGTGATTGCTTGTCTTATCTCTTAGGGGCTTCTTTTTTAGTGTGTGTTACTTTTGAACGTTTAGAATACCTTAGTGTGTCTTGGATCTTCTCACACAGTGGAGGATCCCGAGCTCCGCCGGTAACGAAGGCTTCTTGGCCTACCGCCGGTTACACTAGAGCCACCCCTGCCACCATTAAGGTGGAAGCTAGACCAACAAGGGTTTTTTGAAGCGACCGGGTTACAAACCTTTATGCCCGAACAACTACCGGAGGAATCAACCATTTTGAACCTTGAAGCAGTCTCTCTTGGCTTGGTTGAAACCCCAACCACTGATATCTTGGCACCGTTTATTGTACCAATCCAATTTCATGAACACCAGACAGTGCCTCACACAGCAATGGAAACAAATGTTGTTACTCCTTCTGGGAATTCGTCAATTCCCATCACAGTTGCCACCACAGGAGAGTCATCTCCTAACTTACTGTCGTTGGTCCGAGCCACCATGGTCTCGGCCGCAACTACATCACACAGTGGACCGAACCCGTCTATGGTGGTGACCACAACCCCCTTCACACCCAATGCGACAAGCCCTCCGTTTTCATACAGTATGCCTAGTTCGGGAACAAGTCCTGTACTAACCTACTCCACTTTATAGACTTTGGGTCTAGGGGAAGGGAGCTCTAGAACTCCTCTGCAAGGTCACCTTGGGGGCACTCCTGTCCCTTTTAATGCTTTTCCTTATGCAGGAGGTCATATCCCTCCTTCTTCCCCTTCACTTGGTGGTCCGCATCAGCAGTCCGCTGGGTAGCCTACACACACTAGTTTATTTGGAGCAAGGAGTCAGGGACCCCATTCACACAGTATGTTGGTAGGTTCAACACCGTTTTCTTGGAATAGAACGTTTGGTAACAACACTTTCTCGTCAGCCGCTTTCTCATCTGGGGGCAACCCCATTTTTGGACAATCTACTCCCGCGCAGGGTACTATTCCTGCACAGGGGGCACACATAGTAGGACCTTGGAATTCAGGACAAGGATCCGTTCCCTCCTCCGGAATATCGTTCTGGGGTAATTCTTTCAACAGTCAATGGAACCCCGGACAGACCACTATGCCTCTCCCCACAGGACCGACATGGGGTAATCCTTCCCAAAGTCCTCCGAATACAATGCATGCCCAACACTCTATGTCCTTTTTGGGAAACCAATTGATGATGTCTCCATAGATGCAAAATCCTTATGTTGGTCAGGGCCATGGTTTCTACTAGAACCCGGGCCAGCAGCCAAACTTTTCCTAGCAACCTGGTGCCAGTCAAACTCTAGGACCCTTTTTCCTAGGTTATCAACAACAACCCAAACTACCATTCCTGGTGACTTTACACTTGCCAGCTTTGACAAGGCTGTTGAATGATCCTATTTGTCACGATCCACATTGGCCTCCTATGTCGACGAAGTTGCCTTCAGACATTCCCAAGTTCGAGGCCAAGCCTAATGAAGATCCAGGTGATCATGTGACTACCTTTCATCTTTGGTGCTCATCTAACTCATTGAAAGATGACTCTGTACAGTTGCGATTGTTTCAACGTACTCTTATTGGGAGTGTTGCGAAATGGTGCATCGAGCTCGATCACTCAAGATACTCTTCTTTTGGCAAACTGGCGATGGCCTTCCTTAACCATTTCCAGTTACCTATGAGATACGACACTAGCATAGAGCTACTCACCAATTTCGAACAGACAACAGTGGACCATATCTTTGATCATATCCGAGAGTGGAGACGTCGGAAGAGTCTAATCAAAGTACCAGTCCCACCAGCATTCCTTCTTGAGTGGTTCCTTAAGTCTTTGGTCCCACAAATATCCAAAGACGTCGCAACATCCAGAGTTTTCTCTGAAGAAGATGCCATCATGAGGGCTCAACAGTTTGAGCTCATCTATTCTCAGTCTGGTTTATTATACAACATCTTACCAGATGCACCACGTTCGATACTAGATAAAACTAGACAGAGAGCTGGACCACATGCCGATGGTATTGTTGGTTCAACACAAACCAAGCCCGCTGAGCAATTGACAAAACAATTGCAACAATTATCCATACAACACACAGCGGCCAGCCAAACTACTGCTTTGGCTGCTCCCCCTACCCAAATGTCGGAAGTACACACCGTACAGTCGACTAACCCAAAGGCCACCCAGTAGCCTGAAGGGAAGAAAAAACAACGAAAGAAGGGTAAGGGGGATAAAAAAACCCACTGATAATGCTGGCAGGGACAACAAAGAAAAATGGAAGGTGAGGTATCCATGCAACTTGTGCGTGGAAGACCACCCGAACCATATTTTTCCTTGACTTGCAAAGGCCCAAAAGTTTGTCACACAGAAACAGCAAGCCGTGTTGACTAATCCCTTTCAACATGGGCAAAATCTAACTCAAGCCTCTACAAGCATAGAAGGGGGCATCCAAGAAACCTGCCCTCCTCCAAACAATCCCTCATCCACGAACTTATATATGGTTAGGGGTGATGCTTTCATAATGACTAGAGCGCACGACTATAGTAAACCAAGTGCTTCTGAGAAGGGTAAAGAAGCTGATCTCCCATCTCTTCCTCTATAGATCGAGAAGACGTTGGGAGAAACAATGACATGCATTCCAAAGGGTGCATTTAAAAATGCTTCTCACAACCCAAATGCAAGGGCTGCCTAGAATTACTTTGTGGTGGAGGATTTATCACAAACCCCTTGTGCGATGTCTGCTTTGGAGGTCCTCCAAAGCTGCCCTACTCAGAGGAAAGCCTTGTTAACCTCTTTGGGCTCTACTAAGACTTGTAATCCGGGCACCATCATGTTAGATACAACCGACTTAAAACCTCGTCTGCCTTACAACGTAGCATTTCAGATAGTAGTGGCTCATCCCACGAAAAATTTTACTCGGAATATCTTCTGCACAGTGGTCGACGAGGGCGCCTCGACATGAGTTATGTCGTTAGCATGTTGGAAGGTCATCAGCCAACCCGTTTTGTCTCCATAACCTACTCTCCTCACTGCTTTCGACGGTCGTTCATTCCGACCACATGGCATCATTCCTTCTTTCCCTGTGCAGTTAGGAGGGAAAACTGTGTGTGTCAAAGTAGAGGTAGTCAATGCTCCCCTCGACTATAATCTCTTGTTAGGATAGAGTTGGACATATTCTATGCAAGCTGTGGTTGCTACAATTTTTTGAGTCTTGTTGTTTCCACACAAGGGTCGGATAGTGACCATTGATCAATTGTATTTCTCCAGACCTGACCCAGCTTTGGGGGCATCCACGGTCCCGATGATTGATAATCCTCAACCAGGTGTCGTTAACGTAGGAGTGGGTTTGTGCCCATCCTTGATGGGTACCTTCGATTTCCCACCTCCTCACAACGATATCAAATTTATATCTAATAACCATAAGGTTGAGATTTTTCAAGTTTTGTCATTCCGCATGACTTACTTTGAGGATACTTGGATTCTTCCTTCCCCATCGGCAACGATGGATGAGACGAGGCACTCAGGCATGTCCATGCCCTTGTCTATTGCTGAGGTAGCGTACTCTTTAGTCCAGCAAGCTTCAGCTAACCTTGATCCAACTCCTGCACAAGAGTTAGATCCACTTATAGAGCCTATTTGGGCTCAGGGTTCTCTCGCTAACGTCAATTCGTTAGACTTAGTCTTGCCTTCTGACGAAGCAGTAATTGAAGCAATGACTAGTCCGGACAAACCTTGGGAAGATCTTCATCATAGATCATATTTTCTCCTAGAGTTAAGCCAAATCAAAGCAGGAGAATTCACCGTTACCATGACAGGAGATCAACCATGTCCTATTAATCTCTTAGCTAAGAAGGAAATTTATGTTGAGGGCAATATGGAGACTATCATTGAAACTATACCCATCAACATTTCTCGAAACCCTGGCGTCGTGGAGAATGTCTTCATCGCAGTGGATTGCTCCACTGAAGAGATTCAAATTTACATGGATCTTTTCAAATAATTCCATGACATTTTTTCCTGGTCTTATGAGGAAATGTCAGGTATCGATCCAAAAATAGTTGAACATGAAATCACAACGTATTCTGATGCCAAGCCTGTTCAACAAAAACTTCGTCCAGTCAATCCCAAGAAAGCAGCAGCCATCAAGATTGAGGTTGGGAAATTGCTAAAGGAAGGTTTTATTTATCCTATCCATTTGACTCAATGGGTGTCAAATCCTGTGCCGGTCAATAAAAAACAAGGCACGATTCATGTATGTACCGATTTCCATGATTTGAACAAGGCATGTCCCAAAGATAATTTTCCAACACCATTCATTGACCAGATCATTAATGAATGTGCCGTTTGTGAAGCCTTTTCTTTCATGGACGGTTTTTCGAGATATAATCAAATCCAAATTAAACCCAAAGACCAACATAAAATGGAATTCATTTGTCCGTGGGGTACATTCGCATATCGTAAGATGCCTTTTGGCCTTAAAAATGCTGGAGCCACATTCTAGCGGGCCATGTCTTTTGCTTTTCATGACCTCAAGCATATAGTCGAGGCCTATCTAGATGATTTAGCATCACACTCTCACAAGATAACGGATCATCCCACACACCTTAGACTAATCTTCGAACACTATCGCCACTTTAGGATTCGCTTGAATCCAAACAAGTGCAGCTTCGGCGTAACGTCAGGACGTTTGTTAGGTTTCATCGTATCAACAACAAGGATCATGGTCAATCCTCTTAAGGTGGAGGCCATAATCTAGTTGCCCCCCCCCCATGCACCATCCTACAACTTCAGATTCTACAAGGCAAAAAAAACTTATTACAACGCTTCATCGCCAACTATGTCGAAATCACCAAGGGCTTTATGTGTTTACTAAAGAAAGATGTTCCTTTTTACTGGGACGAAGCCTCTCAATGCTCTTTCAACGCATTAAAACACTCCCTCACAACCACACCTCTGCTACGACCACCTAACTATAACAAATATTTATTATTATATCTGGCTGCCACAGAGTCAAATTACCTAAGCCGAAGCCTCGTAGGACCGGAACTCAATTATTCTCATGCCGAAAAACTTGCGTTGGCAGCAGTTCATGCTGTTCAACGGTTTCGTCACTATGTTTTGTTTCGCAAGACCACCGTCATTGCCGTCGTGAATCCATTCCAGTACATGTTGACACGATGAATTATAGGTGGAAAAATCAGTATATGGATAGTCATCCTCCAAGAATTTGACTTAGACTTCATTTCAGCCAAGTCCAAGAAGTTGTTGGTCTTCGCAGAGCTTATTTTGGAACTTCCGGTTGAGTCAAGTGACGTTGTGCCTGAGGAATTGCCTATCCGGGGAGATTTGTTTTTGATTGCATCTTCAGACCCCTGGTACAGAGATATACTTATCTATCTCCAAAATTTGAAATGCCCCACCTCTGCTTCTCGTGACGAGCGTCAGCGGATACGCCATCAGGCTAAGAATTATCTCATACTCGATGATATGTTGTATCGGAGAGATGTAGACTGCATCTTACGTCGATGTCTCACTCATGAGGAGGCCATCATCGTGCTCAATGATTTCCATACTAGAGCTTGTGGCAGTCATTTATCTGGGTTGGAAACAACCCAAAATATTCTACGAGCAGGTTACTTCTGGCCGACACTTATCAAAGATTGTATTGAATCGATCAAGAAGTGTCATCCATGCCAAATCTTCTCTCGGAAGATGAGGGCACATCCCGCTCCTATGTTTTCTGTCATCACAGTTGGTCCCTTCACTAAGTGGGGGATTGATTACACTACATGCAACCCCCCGTCAGCAAGGGGGCACTGCTATATCATCGTAGTTGTCGACTACTTCACTAAGTGGGTCGAAGCTATGCCAACGTTTAAAGATGATGGAGATACTGCAACTCTCTTCTTATTCAACCAAATCATAGCAAGGTTCGACGTCCCGAGAGAGATTGTCACTGACCATGGCAGTCACTTTCAGAACCAAATGATGACTGAATTAACATCAAATCTTGGGTTACGGTAGGAGCATTCATCACCTTACTACCCCCAAGCCAATGGGTATGTGGAAGCTGTAAACAAAACTCTTAAGACTATTCTACAGCGAACTATCAACTCAGCCAAGTCAAATTGGCATTTGATGTTATACTCGACATTATGGGCTTACCAAACATCTATTAAGACTACAACTGGTTTCTCACCTTTTCAACTCGTTTATGGGCTGGAGGCAGTCTTGCCCATCGAATGTCAAATCCCATCCCTAAAATTGGCAGTACAGTTATTGCTAGACACTTCTCCGCTTGAATAACTGTTAGTATACCTTGAGCAGCTCGATGAGCAGCATTGTGATGCGGCCCTGGCCAACGAGGCTCACAAACATAAGGTCAAGTGTCAATATGATAGGTCCGTTCGTCCTCGGATTTTCTCTGTGGGCGACCTTGTCCTAGTCTATGACCAAGATAAGGACCCCCTGGGGGCAGGAAAGTTTAAACCCATGTGGTTCGGACCCTTCATTATAAAAGAGGTATTAAAAAAGGGCTCTTATCGTTTGGTTGATTTTGAAGGGAATGCTTTGGCGGAGACTAGAAATGGGCTCTACCTCAAGAAGTATTACTCATAGACAGGTCACTATGGGTAACTTTCTGTAACATATGTATAGTCTTTGTACTATTACTTTTTAAGTTTCTTTTAAGTGTTATGGACATGTCATTGATGTTATCTTTCA
>ML796335.1:184012-197276 GCA_009831015.1 Picea engelmannii
CACATTAGGGGGCATCTGTTATAACCCTAAATTGCACCACACATGCTTACCTGGCATTAGGCCAACTCATATCCCTTCTTTTCCAAAACTCTGTTGAACAACTCTTTGAAAATCCTCTTGTGTAAAGGCCCACGCGCCCTAACCCATTACTGTACGTGTGTACATGCTGGCTGACTCACAACAACCCGCGTGTACCTACCAAAACACGAAAAAAGGAAAGTTGCCGATGGAAAAAAAAGCTATGGTTCAGTTAACTAAAACTCCCCACCATGCTGGCCGAGGGTTCATCCAAAACCCTAGCTCCTTCTAGCCTATAAAAGAAGGGGTAGGGGTACCATTTGGAGAAGGAAAAAATATAGTGAAGAAACTCTGCCCATTTACGTAATCCATTGTCCCAACCCTTTAGCCTTTCCTCATGCCAAAGGAGATTTAACGCAAAGCAGTTGAAGGACAGAAGAAGAGGAGCCCAGGATCAGGTTCAAGGAGCAGTGGTCGGTCTCAGCTTTTGTAAGTTGATTCATTTTCAGTAATAAAAAGAATGCTTTTCCCATCCCAATTCATGAATTGTCTATGGTTGGATTAATTTATGCTTGATTTCTAGCCCTTGAGTATAGAAGTAGCATGCATGCATAGTTGTTGTTTGTCTTGAGTGCAGGTCATCTGTGGAAAGAGCAACGCAAGCAAGTAATCAAAGTGCAACATAGGATCTACATCGAACTCCGGTAATAAGGTAGGTGGTCCTTTTCCATGCATTTACTGAGAAAAAGGGATTTAAATCTTGGGATGTAGGTAAAAAAGTAGTTTCTATTCGGTCAAATCTGCATTCAAGTCTGACCGTAGTTTTCTAGTCCGTAGGGTGTTTTTCCCAACAACAAGTGCAGTCAAAATAGAACCTTGAAGGGATAATCTAGGAGTCCATTGGGAAAGATAGCAAAATGAGGAGAAGGAGTATGTGGCTGATTCACAACATGATGTAAGACTATCGGGACTCCCATCCCTAAAGAGTTAAAAAATAGCATGAGTGTCAAAGTACCAAAGGGTGCTATGAATGGGACAACTCATGTGGGGGAGAGTTCTATTGGGTGACAGTACCTGAAATGCAATGGAGGTGTCGGGACTGCAGAGCCAGAGATGGGGATCCTAGAGGCAAATTTCAGAGGGTGTGACTCGAGATGCAATTGAGATTTAGAGGGAATGATTACAAGCCAGTGTTGATTATATACCTAAAGGTGTTGCATTGATGTATGATGACCAAGTACCTACACACATGAAAACCAAATACCCAATGTGAACAATATCTTAAGAGAATCGAACATATAAGAATTTATTTGATAATTTTGAACATGAACATGTGTACCTGGACGAGGTATGAAAAAATGGTGCCCCGGGGGCTAAGGATAAAAAATGGCCCAAGGACTGTCTTGATGTAGATGATGGGATGTTGATCTTGTGGCTAAAGACAGATCGAAAAACGAACACCTGGAGCTCTCGGAATGGTGTTTGGTTGAGTGGAATTAGGTTATGTAACTCAGGTAGAGATGGGCATTTGTTGGTTGGGTGTCCGTCTTTCTCACATAGTGCGCAAGGAGGTTGGGTGCATGGGGGAAGTGGAGCTATGGGCTCCTTCTTCTTTCACCTACCCCCAGCTGTGGCAAGGAGGTTAGTGAGTGGGGGTGTAGAGGGTATGGTGGGAGTGAGTATGGGAATCGTCATTGGGATTACTTTCATTTGGGGGGGAAGCGATGGTCGAGGAACCATCTGTGGTGGGTGTAAATACCAAACTAGAATTGCCAACACCATATTAGGGAGGGTAAGTGTTGCGGCTACTTGTAAATCTTGTATGCCAGGTGGAGGGTAGAAGAAGGGGATTTGAGTAATGGCTTGGGGAACTATCTCCCAAACTGGGATATGGACTTGGGGAGAGGTGAAATCGTGAACTGGTGGAGTCGACGAGTTCACAGGAGGCTCATGAGGGGGGAGCTCTGTGACTAGTGGGACATCAGATATGATAGAAGCCTCCCTGGGAGGAAGGGTATCCTCTATGTCAGTTCCGTTGGACGAGACGACACATACTTGATTGGAAGGATGAAGGAGCGGTGGTGCACCATGGTAAGTTCCTAACAATGATGGGTCTTTGAAAATCCTGAGACCCATTTCGATGAGTGGGTATGCTTCATGACTAGTGTGGATGAGAGGGTGAATGTTATCGATGTTGGCAAAAGGGTTGGGCTCATAATGTGAAACCTAGTCAATGGTAATGATCTTCCCATTATTGGGGAACATCATGGTTTGAAATATGGAAGAGGCAACTACCTTCATAGCGTACATGTAGCTAAGACCTAACAAGATATTATAATTGAGTGGGCCATCGATAACTTCAATGTCGATGAGAATGGTCTTGCCCCCGAGTTCTACAGGGACATTTTGGAAGAGCCCTTCAGGAAACGATGGTCATCTGTCATAAGCTCTTAAGGTAATGGCAGATGGTATGAGTTCGGGGGAACCAAGTTTCTTCCATACAGACTTGGACATAATGCATGTGGATGCACCTTCATCGATGATGCACCGATGAACTGTAATGTTCTAAATTTTTACTGGGATTTGAAAAGCTATTAGAGCGGGGAGGCGAGGTTCTCCACTGTCGAGATCAAATGTGATGAGTTGAGTATCCGCAAGGTCAACTTCCCCCAAGGAAGAAAGTAATGATTTCCGCTGAGTGGGACAAGTTTGAAGGACTTCTAAGACTGACATGGCAGCTGGGGATTGTGCTAAGTCATCGACCAAACTATAAGCCAAACTATAATTATGAGCCACCCTAGCCTGCGGGTTGTGGACATTCCTGCATAATGGGATGCGAGGTATGCGAAGAGGGGTTTTGGCGTTGGGGTGAGGAATCACCAACAGGGGGTCCCATTGGTGCTGGGATTGTTTCTAGGGGAATCAGAGGAGACTCAGTGGGTGCACAGTATTGATGACTACGTGTTTGAAGAAGGATTTCTTCATCGCTGGTGAGGAGGATAGTACGATCTGCGGGATTGTTTGGATTGAGATACTACCCCGACTGTGGTGGGGTAGGTTGCATATCCTGTTGGGTGTTCATCACACCCTGGTGTGGAATGGGGTTTTGCAGCATGGTTGGGGGTGGTTGTTGCACGTATTGTTGTGGGGCCTACTGAGGGGCAGGTGGTGATGGAGGATGTGGTGCACTTCTTGATTCTTTCATTCGTTTAAAATCAACGATTTGGGGGGAATGATGAGTATAATGACTGAACTCACTGCAAAGGGCACAAGGGAAGGTGGTTATAATATTATTGTTATTTCTCCCTTGATGCCTGTTGTTATTGCCCCCCTGGGGGTTTTGATTCCCTTGATTTTGGTTGCCTCCAGTAGGGTGGTTTTGTTGGGGGTGATTCCTGCCTTGACCTGGGTTGTTATTGTTCCTGTTTTTTCCTTTATTTTTGGCATTATTCGACAGATGGGTCGGGTTTGCCATATTCAGCTGTTCAAAATTTTGATATTGCTGAACGAGAGAGGGTTGAACAAAATTAACTCCAGCATGCGAGTGTGGGGGTGCCATGGGCTGTGGAGGACCAGGGAATGGAATGTACGGATTCTGTGGGAGTTATGATCCATAAGGTACATAGGAAGGTGTGGCGCTTTCGCTAGTACTTAGAGTATAAGCTGAGGTAGAGGGAGTACCAGATCTTGTTTGGATAGGTGAGTGTATTGGGGGTGCCAGCGGTGGCCCACTGATGGGTGGAGGAATAGCAACATGGTATGGTTGTTGATAAGGGGGTGGGGGGTAATAAGAGGTTCCCCCATATGCCGATGGATATTGAAGTGTGCCATACATTGGTGGTTGTTGGGGTTGTGGTGCGCGGTGTGTGGTATTACCGATCAATCTGTCTGTTGAGTGAGACATCCCGGGTTTGTCTTGACCGAATGGCATAGGTTTTGGGAGATCAGGAAGTACCGTGTATATGTACCCTGATTGTGAATAGATGAGGTAATATTGTTGAGCCTTACTAATGGCTTCCTCTTCTGATTGAGGGAAGGTAGAAGCTACATCTTTACCGAGGAGAGAGACAAGTGATCTGAGAAACCAGTCAGGACACTGTTGTTTGGTGGTTTTGGCTTTGCACAAACTACGTCGTCTATGCCACTCATGAATATGATCAACAATGTGTGTGGATGATGTTTGTTTAAAATTAGAGAGTAGTTCAAGACCATTTTCATGGCGGATTGGTAATTGGAAGAAGGTAAAAAATGCTTTGGCCAAGGACTTGAAAGTCGCATGGGACCTTGATTTTTTTTCTACATACCATTTGGCTAATGGGCCAGTGAGCATGCATTGAAATAATCGTAGTCGAATGGAATCATCCATAATGTTGTTGGAAGATCACCATAGGTGGAAAGTCGTGACATGGTTGGCAGGGTCATCTCATGCCTTTCCTTCAAAATTGGGGATGTCTGAAGGTAGTTTGGTAGGCATTGCAATCCATGTGGGGTCATGTAATATAGGATCATTTGTGAGTTTTCTTAGATATGGTATGTTAAGAGAGGCCAAATATGGCATCTGCAGTGGGGGCAGAGGATTAGCTCTAGCCATGGTGTGAGTGGTTTGTGAACTTGACCCTTGAGGGGGGCTAGGTGGGTTGGTACTTCCCCCTTGAGAGGAAGTTTTCCCCCCACTTCCGTGTAAAGGAGAGTGAGTGGACTGTGGACCTTGGGAATTAGAGCCAAGTAATGTGGAACCAAGCAAAGCTGATCCTAAGATAGTGGCACTCACTAGAGTGTCTGAAGGTGGTGCCGATGAGTTGGCAAGACTAGTAACTCCCCCTAAAAGAGGAGGGAGGTTTAGCAAGCATATGGAATGATGGGGGTTCTGTGGGTCCCCTATGATGTCCGACTAGCTGAGTGGATGTGTGAAAATTGTGGTGAGAGTAATAAATAAACAAGAGCCTTTGTTACAATTTTTGGACTTTACATGATATATATCTAAATCAAAATGTAATCAGAAGTGCATCATACATAAAGTGTTTTGAAAAAGAAGCATATATGTGGATAAGTGGGTTTTTTCCATGTGGGGAAGCAAAGAAAACAAATGCTCATGTCCTAAAATACGTAACGTCCTTCCTCTCAAATAGCACTGGACCTTCCAATAGTACTCAACAGTCGGGTCTGAAGTCACCAGAAGAGAAACTAGTGAAGGATGAAATAATCAGTTATAATGAGGGGTAAAGGGGGCATATCCCGAAAGAGCTAGTGATATTTCCCAATAGCCACACAAAATCCGATCAAGGTGCAATTGCAGCCCACAATTTCCACCTGAGTAGATGTCCTAAAATTTGGTCACTAGGTACCTCGATCAAAGTGCGACATTTAGATTTTCGGCCTAAGAAATGGGTCACGGGCTGGATCCCGTCCAAGAGGTGGGTGCCTCAAGGGGGGATGCATAGAACAACTGGACCTCAGTCTTCAACCCTTCACGGGTATCTCCCTGCCTTATGGTGTTAGGAACACTTGACTTGGAGGATTTAAAGTTCCCTATTTGACAACTTCTATTGTTTTGGCAATGTGAGAACCAGATAACGGGGAGTTATTTGGATGCCTATCCCCGAAATCCTACCTAGACTAAAAAAATTATTTTGGCACCTCATGTGGAGGAAAACTTAGTGATTTTTTAGAAAAAATTTAGATGTGGTTGTTTGAGAGATTGGGGGTATGAACCAACTTTGTTGAAATTAAATGGGAGTGGATAGTTTCGTCAAGAAAAGGGTGGGGTGTTTCGGAATCCCTTTGGAGGAAACTTACTTTGACCTCCATGTTTCGAGAGGAAAACTATGTGAGTGATAAAGTGACTTTTGTGTGTGAATGAGTGAAAGTGTGCCAATGTTTTAATGAATTAGGTGTCACCTTGCTGCATGTGGACTTCGCTTGGTCCTTAAAAGTGTTTGATTACCTAATTAACTAAATGTCGTTGGTACAACCTTGCGTAATTCAAAAGTCCCTAGGAAACTAGCATGTGGACATGTGGGTCCTTTACTATTCCTTTAACTCCCTATTGCGATTTAATCTAAGAAAATCTTTGAAACTATCCTAGATTGTGATCATGTGGGCATGTATGGGCCCGTTACCAAACCTTTAAACTTCCCTAGTGATTTAATCTAAGAAATTAAATTTCAATACTATCCTATCTTTGTAGCATGTGGGCATGTATGGGCCCATTACAATCTTTAATATGTATTTGAAAAATAAACAAAGAGGACTCCCGAGAGGGGTTGTTGTCCTCTCCTAAAGGTTTTAGTCTTTTTTAAGGGAGATGAAATTGTCCTACAATCTTTTTCTGATTCTCAAGATTGCTTGGAAGCACGAGAGAAGATCATACTAAGCGATTGTTATCCAACTTATGGTCCCAATGCAAGTTTGGTGTGATTACAAATGATTCCAACTTATATCTTTAGTCAAAACAAGCCATCCATGTGGCAAAATGAAAGAAAAAGAGGAAATAATGATTTTAAACCCCCTAAGTGCCTATGTGTTTTGACTAATCCCTTTATATGAAGAGGGAATGAAGTGTGGTGCAGATTACAATATGCATGAAATCACTTTTAAGAATGCTAGGGGCCTTCCCAAATCACAAAAAGGCTTACAATGTGTTTTTCTCTGCACAGGTGCACGGGTCTCAGAGTAGACAGAGGCGCACCGAGTGCCTGTGCGTAGACTGAAACAGGATTTTGGGCACAGGTGCGTAGAACAACACTGTGATTTTGGTGCATGGGCGCACAATGTGCAACTGTGGGCCAATAAACCCGTGCACAACTGACACACGATCCTGAAGAAAATTCTGGATGGAATTCTCTCAATTCAACTTTGAATTGGATGTTTTCTAGGTTGGCTTGGGCCGGTTAAGGTACCTGCAGGTTAAATAAAGTAAAGGAAGAGCTAGAAAAACCCAAATGCGGTAGGAAATTGATACCTTTCCCCAGTGGAGTCGTCAATCTGTTGCTCCTCTTTTGTCACCTAAATGAGCAAAACAGAGGTGCTTACAAGCTTAGTTGGGTTAGCTAAGCAAGACAGCTATAAAGGAAAGGTTTAGAGAAAGAAATATAAAATAACAAACTAAGAATTAAACTAAGAAATAAAAGAACAACTAAACTATTGAGCATAAGGACATAATAACAAAAAACCAATAAGACTCATGTCACCAATGGAAAGGATTATATTAGTGAAAGAAAACACTAAGAAGAAAGAGGACTATGGGTCCCTTCTTCCTCCAAGGGAGGGCTCTTGGACCCCCACAACTAAGCTCTTCTTACAACTTTGAATGAAATGGTGAAAGAATCCCAAGCTAATCCACTCAAGAGGTGAGATGGATTTCCCAATGTAATGGTGCTAGTATACTCTTGATGAGAATAGAGGATTCCTCAAGAGAATAGCAGCAACATAACTTTGCTAATGAATTCCTTGAAAATGAAGTGCACCCATGGCCTTGTTTTATAGCACCTCTTTGAGGTATTGTGCAACCAGCTTGTAGTGTGAAAAGAGGCTATTTAGGGCATTTTTAGGTCTTTGACCAGCCACCCAGTTGGATTCAATCGAGATTTGGGTGTCAAATCAACTTGGAAGCTGGACCAAAAGTGGGTTGGAGGCCGACCAATCTCATAAATGCGTCTTTCTCATATGTGCATGGCTTTTAGCAACCATAGTCGCGCATCGTGTGCATGTGTGCTTTTCCTACGGTTCTAGATCATGCATGTGCGCGCGTACCCTGCGTAGTCATAACACACTTTAATTTTATCACTGGTTGTATAGTTTTGGACCTTTTGGAAATGATTTTGTGGTAATTTTGGTCCATGGGTGACCTCATAACTGTTTGACGATGCTGGATTTCTGTAACCATTTGCGAATGAAATTTCAGTGATAACACCAGCGTACCAAAAAGAGACCCGAAAGGGTTCGTTTGTATGTGTCGAGTAGAAACCACAGGCTAGGTAGGAGTAAGTATGGGAACCTACAGAACTACAACTGTCACGGCTGAAGGAGTTGAAGGAATCCCATTAACCACAAAAGGTATAGTAGTCGAGGGACTCCCTGTATCGTTTGGACTTGACTTATTACTCATAACTAGATAATCACAAGTCTGGGAGGTGGAGATATATGTACTATGTCTATTAACTTTACACCTTTTAGAATGAAAATTCGGTAAAGACTCAAAATGAAGTGGTAACTTCAACAAACAGAGAGACCTGCGAGGAGGCTAGTCTTTCTCCATGATGACTCAAGACTCGAGATATGAAACCAAATCTTAGGGCCAACTAACAATTAGATAGCACACCAAAATGAAGAAAAAAGGCCAAATGCACATAAACATGATATAGTAGTTGAAAAGGGGCCTCCCTCACTAGAGTAGGTATGCCTCACCCAAGAGGGGCCTGAGATTCCCTCAAAAATATTTGAGGTATCATAATCAGTTATAAGGGCCCTTGTGGAATCAATAGCATAGTCGATCAGATCCCCCTAGAGAGGTAATACTCCATAAAGGTTGGGTGTTTTCCAACCCTTATATGACTCAGGGTACCTGCAGAATAACCCCTGCAAGTAACCTATGTGGCTACCTATGTCAAGCAACTAGATCCACCACAATATAACCAATGTGTAGACGAACAATTGTAAGTTTGGTCTACTATATGGGCAAGGTAACAAAGCCTGAAATATTTAAAGCACGACTTCTCACGGAGTTAAAGGTACTATCAAGACCCCATATACAAATGAAACCACATAAATATATCTGACACTAAGAAGGTATTATAGGGATATATCTGCAACCAACTTTGCGCGACCTTGTTCTTAACTCCGATGTGAGCGGAACCTCCTGATGATACTCATTACATAATGGGTTTCACCACTCCCTAGTTAGATACATATGTTTAGTTTAATAGCCTTGGACAATTTTACTCACAAAATCTTATTCCAAGGCCCTATATCCTATGCTTGTTTGTGTACCTTGAGAAATAAAATCGTTTATAATCAATTTTAGTTAATCATCATTAATTTTAATGGATTTTGTTTACTCAAGAGGTGTGGTCATGAAACTGATAATATTATGATTCAACATATTAAAGAAAAAAATATAAACATAATGCTAAGTTATAATCTTAAATTCTCAAGATGGTAAGCTTTTAAATGAAACTTTCAATGCAATTTCTACAATTTCAATAAAATAAAATCTTTCCACATGTGTCAATATCAATACTAGATAATGAAAAGAGAAAATTCCATAATGGAAAATGGAAAAAAAAATTTGTATTTTCGATATAAAGAAAAGAAAATGCAAGGACTGAATAACAACTTCTCATGTAGACCCCATTTCAAGCAAAAAGGGACAAGCCAAGCAGGGTACTAAGAAGCAAACACTCAGACCAATGTGCAAGGACAACCAATGAAAAATATGATAAGAAAGAATATCGCCTGAAAATTCAACAATAAGAAGGTTTCCTATCACTCTGTAAGAACTTAACAGTTAGGAAAGAGACCCAAGAAGACTCAACAACCAACCAAACTCACCCAACAAACACCAAACTCAGTCAGTAAGCCTAAAGAGTTGATGTACGTGACTTTTTGAGAAAAAGTCACATATGTACGTGCCCTACAGAAGGACAACTCGCGTATGTACGCATCTGTCAAGGAAAAAACCATGTATATATAGTAAAACATTTCCAGGGAAAGGATTAAGCCAAGAAACATAGATTCAAAGTAAAAATAGGATGTCAAGCAATCAAGCGATAAGTAAACTCAGGCTTACAGAGAGAAATTCAAGGATAAAAACACTCCAAAGCCCAAATAGAATATCAATCCCCCGTGGAGTCGCAAATTCTGTTACGAGGAAAATATCTCTATGGCATGGGGTAAACCATAGCAGATAGAATGAAATGCAGAAATCGACTCTGATCGCAAGCATGCTATATAAATGAAATGATAACAACACAAGGTCAAGATCCTACCTCGTCTGGACATTCGATGAAGACCATCGTTGAGCACACAACTCAAAGCATTATACCTACAACTTGTCCTCAACGACCAATATACACAATCATATAGTGATAATATATAACGTTAGCATATAGATTAGCATAATCCATTAACAAACATGACAAATACAACCATCGAATAATAATTCAAATATTTTCAAGATATCGATTGGACGAGAAAAGAGTATTTCTATTAAAATGATCAACAAAAGTATATAGGTGACAAACTTTTGTAACGACACATATTGGAACCGAGAAACTAAGTCCCTTTAGCTGGGCCTCCACCACTTCAATCCTCGACCAAAGGAAAGCTCAAATAAAGGAGATAATAAAGTTATGCATCACAAAGAAGGAAGATCTTGGGGGTTGAACAATGAGTTCATACTTTCAAGGATAAAGGGATGCAGACTCAATGTGAAGTGAAATTTCTCCAGAGTATCTTTTCTCTCAAAAGTTTAATTCTCTCCTCTTTTCCAAGGCTTGGATATGGATCAATTTATATCCTTCAAATGTAACTGAAGGGATGATTCAAATATTTTCTAGTATATGGAAGGTCAAGGATCATGTATCTCATGACGTGACATGGAAACCTGACATAATTTTTAATTTTGAGCACCAAACTTGATGTACATGGGATGTAGTTGAGAAACCTGCCTTTACACTTGTTGTCTAACTGGTAGGGTGTGTATATGTGGAAAAATGTGATTTTTTTGCTCTGGAAGGTAAAAAAAAGGACTTCAAGTATGCATAGGGAAATGGAAAGGCCATCCAAGCAAGTTGCATGGGGTGAGGCAAAATTTGCTATAACATCCACCTTAGCCACAGTACAAAATTGCCAGCAAACTGTAGTGTCGGTGCAGGAAGAAGTCCTGCAAATGGTAGTAATAAACCCAAGTCTAGCAAACTCTCCCATAATTGAACTACACTAAACAAAAGGAAACAAAAAATCTCAACAAAAGCACAATGAACCAGCGATGCATCAAGAAGGAGCATAGGAACATGAAGAAAATGGCAAGACGATTTTCTACATAGTAAGAACCTAGGTATGGTGGCAGTTCTGATACTCAAGAAACAAGAAAACCATCCACCTAAATTAAAGAGGGAAGTTAGGAAGGATTTCCACTCTTATTCAACTCCATCATTATCCAAAAAGAATTTCTTAAGTTAGCAAGTGATGCAAAACCCCTCCCCTCCTACGGGGGCTCATGCAACCTCCTAGTCTAGGATCGATTTACAAAGGACCTGAAGTGGCTCTTAGGTTTCCACTAAACCATTATAATTCTTTACCACAGGCCTTTTCTCCTTTAATTTCACGAAAATTCATATTGTTGAGGGTCTTTTTACTCTAGCGGAGTCTTCACGTGACCTCAAGCCAAAAACTTGGGCTTAAAATTTCAAAAGCGGAAATTTTGACACTCTAGAGCTTCGAGTTTCGGGATTTATACCAACACAATGCTTCAAATCCTATGAATTTCGAACTAGCGAATTCCCAGAGGGCTCACAGATCAATGGTCCACACTTCCCCAACAACCAATACCTTTAATCCACTCTGGAACTCCAGGATTCGGGACCTCTAGATCCTAAACACCACTAGACTCCCAAATCATTGAACTCTTAAGTGACGGAGGGTAGAGATCCACAGTCCACATGTCCCTAATAATAAATGGCCTAGATTGAATTTAGGCTTCGGGACTTCGTTCCTTTTCATGCCTAAACACTTTTCACCCATGATCCTCCGGATAGTACGGACACATGTCCCTAACAACCAACAATATAGATTTACTCTGGGCTCCAGGACTTTGGGGCTTTTTCCTCCTCCACAAAACACGCCTAAAACATATCGGAGCAACGAAGTCTGAAGGACTTAAGGGTTATCGCCTATGCTTATTACCTGGATCCAATGGTTGTGTGGGGTTCTAACTTCCCCGGAATAGATCTCGTCCATCCACCTTGGAACAAAGATATTTCTATTCCTTAAGCTTCTTTTGATTGAAAGACTTGTATTATGGCACACACTTGCGCTTCCCTCTTGAGATTTTCTCTTGAAAAGACTCGAACCTTTGCGACACTTTGCACTTTACTTACAATCTAGCAGTTATAATTTTCTCGCCTTCTGTACTCCTTGCATAGGCTTTGCACACTCTTGTGTTATCTCTCCTCTTGAGCTTCTTCAACACTTAATAAAGTGTTGACTCTGTGCACGCTTTGCACTAACCTCCCCTTTGAGATTTTATACTCCAATGAGTATAGGAACACTCCTTGCGCTCGCTCTACATAAACTTACATAATCTCTCCTGATCTATTATAAACTATAATGGTTTAGCCTCCTTCTATAGAGGGAAAGTACCCCTATGGACTACAATAAGGTTCAAAATGTAGGTATATATAACCATCTAAAATCTCCTACATTTTATAACTACCCCAACTATACCCCACATTCATGCATAAAATACAAAGTAAAAAGATCTGGTAACTCTACCCTAAACTCCATGTCCGGTTTTGATCCTTTTGTGTTTGGTTGTTCTTCGACTACAAGTCTCCTCCTAAGGCCTACCTGCATTTTGTTATAACCCTATCATTTATAGGATCAACTGGTGACTAAAAATTTTATCCTTTATTGTTTTGATTGTCAAATGATTTTTCATTCTGCAAATAATTTGAAAGAAAAGAAAAGAAAAGAAAAAGAAAAAGAAAAGAAAGAAAGAAAATAATAAAAGAGGGCATAAAAGAAATTGGATAGAGCCCCATGCAATAACAGTGACTTGGTTCATACAGTTTAAACATCGCCAAGTCCTTTAAATTGATGTTGATAGGAGTAGTGAATAAGCTTGGCTAAACTGTTTAATCTTAGCCAAGTGATTTAGGTTAGCTAGTGAATAAATTTGACCAAACTGCCCAATCTTGGTCAAATAACCCCAGGATAGAGTAATTTCTTAGTCCAACAGTTTAATCTGGGCTAACTGTCATAGGTGATTAAGTTAGAACATAGGGTAGTTTTCTTTATCAATAAAACAGGCATGATGATCGATGTTGAACCATATCTTTGAGGTTTGAAAGTTTTATGTCTAACCCCCATGGTGATGAAAATAGGAGAAATTTGGGAAAACCCACATAATGCACTTATCCTAAGTTTCAGAGAAAATATCATTTTGCGCTCACAGATTAAAGACAACGCACTGATGAATGGATGAGATGTTGTCACTCAGATCTACGATTGACAAGCTTTTCCGAAC
>ML796335.1:224237-249341 GCA_009831015.1 Picea engelmannii
ATATGAACGGCTAAGGCGCCAACACTTAGATTCATGGCTGAGATTGAATTCTGGACCCCCTCGACCGTTCTTATTTTAACGGTGGGGGGGGTCCAAAATGTTGTTTAAACATCGCGCACAGATCTACGATCCAGGAGCAGGTGCACTGATGGATGACTGATGGTAGTTTTCAGACCCCCCCCCCTGACCGATCTGTTTTTAACAGAAGTGGGGGTGTCCAGAATGGATTGTTTTTCTGGCGGGCCCCTTCTCTACATGGTAGAGATCCATTGGTCCAGACTCCCACCGCTTGCCATTTTATGGCATACCCCCGTCACCTCATGACATCATTTTCCACCTATTTCCCTAAGGGTCACATCTCATAACTATGTCAATCCACTTTCCCTGTTCACACATTGCAAGTCCTTTCATCGTGGTCACTCCCCCAATCAACACCCACCACGTCACCAGGTCGTACTCGTCATCCATTGTTACTTGCCATTTCACGCTCCAAAGGACCCGTTGGCAATTTATTACTAAATAACTTATCTGTTAGCTTGTTGATCTGCCCCCCTATGCCCAACGGGTATCCATTTGCTCAAAACTACCTTTTCCCCTTCTTTCTCCCATTTTCTTACTGTGTCGTCTCACCAAAAAATATTTTTCCCATCACACTAGAGCATAGTTTCCCTATTTTCTCTTCGTTTCAGTCAACCGTCCAAAACCGTTGTAATCCCCACTAACGTTTGTTTGACTTGTAGGTATTTTTACCATGATGGCACCAAAATCAAAGAAAAAAGAGGCTGAGGAAAATCCTTTCCTCCCGCCTCCTATCGACCTTGATAGGATCCCTTTGGCCAATAAAGATCATTTAATCGCAGACACTTGGAAATGATTTTATCCACGTTGGAAAATGCCTCTACTATGGCCACTAAATTACAGGTATCTTTGAGCAATGTCCAAACACAGCTGAAATTAGAAAAGATATCATCCTTTGCAAAAGATAACAGAATTAAGACATTGGAAGAACGGGTCCTTAAGATTGGGCATGACCCCTCAAATGTGAAAGCAGTTGAGGAGATGCTTAAAAATAAAAATGCCGATATATCCTCTCTGAGGAAACAGTTGAAACTGCCACCAACAGAAGATGCATAGGAAAAGGAGATAGCTGAGACAGAAAGGGAAAAGGTGCTCAAGTTGATCATGGAGAAAAATGCACAGTTGAAAGAGATGGAAGAAGAACTAGAAAAGTTAGTGAAAGAGAAGGAACAAATAAATCCTATGTAAGTCATTCCTCTGAGCGCATTTCCACTCACAAAAGTAAGCACAACATCTACAACAGAAATTCCCTCAGCAACTCCACTGACATCTCTAGAGAAGACAGTGGAATTGGCAAAATCCATGGAAGAGATGAATCTGCAAGAGACAGATATTAGCAGACTTAAAAAGGAGGTTTAGAACCTTCAGGAACTCAAGTCTTCTTACCAAGCTAGTTACTCCAAGGAGAAACAAACATCAGACAAGCTCAAACAGGAATTGCAATAGCTTCAAAAGAAAACAGTGGCAGGCAAAACACTTGCTGAGGTCAAGGAAAATGTTTGGATGGATATCACCAAATCCATAAATGAAATATGGCCTATGGTACAAATCATGTTCGAGCAGAACAAACTGGTGCAAAGAAGCAAGCAGGCGATTGAAAATATAAGAGGAGAATTGGAAGAGATGCCCGCAGAAGCCACTGAGATCATTAAATTCCTGAATTCAAAAACTAGAGAAGAGTTAGAGGAGTTGAGAATTGAAGATAGGACAGAAACCATCCTCGAGGTCAAGAGAGTCCTGACCAAGAGAGGATTGATGATACAACTGGAGGGAAAGGTCCAAGCTATGGACATAGGAGTGCAAATATTTTTCAACAAAATTGAAGCTCTGCAGAAGAAAGGCCTCCCTGGCTTAAGGGTCATAAATGAAAAGTTGATGACACTGTCTGATTATAAAAAGAAACTAGCAACTGTGGCTAAAGATAGTTCAAAATTATTGGGAATAAAGGGTAGTATCACAGGCAAGGTGTTCTTAGAAGCTTTCCAGTCAAACATCAGCATACAGCATGAGATCCAGTACATTTTCATCACCAAACCAACTTTTTCCAAGTATACAGAGATGGATGAAGTATACCGAAGATTGCTCAAACTCAGTGTTCCTAGTAACCTTCGATGGGAAGAGTTATGCAATCAGATCGAGTAGGGGCTGAGGTGTCCAAGCCCAGTTAGCAATCCAGTCAGGCAAATTCATGCGGAGGACTCACCAATGGTTTACCCCAGAAAACAGCATGAAGTTTCAACACATCATCAAATAGTTCCTAAATTTTTGTATCTTGTTGAGTTAGCTAAATTTAGATTTCCACGTCCTGATCTTTAATGACAAGATAGTATGTAATTTTTGATTATAAATACTTCAAACTTTGAAGTACCGAGGGTTGATCTTTACGCCCTGTAAGATAAAAAGACTTTATTTTTTGTCAAGAGATTTTCCAGTAATACAAAGGGACATTTCACAGGATTCTCGCATGTTGTTCATTGGTGATGTTATTCTTTTCTATGTTAAATGTTTTTCTCTCTCAGCTGTCCTATTGTTTTCTAATCTAATCTTTTAAAGTAGCACATGTTGCAGGATTTATCTTTGTATACCATGTTTCCGACTTTGAAAGATCTTAATGTTTATCTTTCTGATATTACAGTGAAGAAATTCTTAAATGCTTCTTTACTTTAATTGTTATTCTCATATTTTTTTATATTCATCATTTTACTACTAAAGAATCCAATGAATGCATTATCTTGCCCTGTGAAAAGAATCTTTTAATTTCTGTTTAGATTTCCATCTTTATAATATAGACCCCATAGCCCAATGGAAGAGTAAACTCTTTTCAACCAACTTAACGAAAACAACAACAAAACTTTTCAATCTTATTTTATTTAACTACCCTAATATCTTAAAGTTAAAACATCACTAAATCATATAGAGAGATCCCTCTCTGAAGCTGGTAGGGCTAGATTCTAGTTTTGAAGTGGTTGGATAAAGTTACCTCTTGTAAATTTATTCTACTTTGACAACCTCTGGGAATTTATAAAGCGTTAACACATTCACAAACAGATAAACACATAACTACAAACATGCATATTATATATGAATTAGTGGGTTAGATGTCATAATAAAATTTAAATCAAACATAAAGATTGAACACATCATATGGCGGGACATAAAAAGTACTTCTTTCTATTAATATCACAAAGTTACTTACAATGAGATCGATGACTGCTCCTTGAACCTAGTCCGGGCTCCTCTTCACCAAGCTCCAACTGCGCTTCCATGTATCTTTATCCTCTTCAACTCTCTCTAGGGAATGGATTAGGATTCCAATGGAGGAAAAAGGCAAGAATAGGGAATTCTGGCTCAAAACTCAGAATGTGGCTAGAAATTATTGGGGCAATGGGGGAAAGTGAAATGGGCATAGTTTCACGGTTATTATGTTTCTCCTTGGAATGAGACCCCAATACATCCTTTTATATGACAAAATGATGGTTATTTGGTTGGGTGATGGGCTATAGGCAGTGGGATGGTTGGGAAACTACCCAATAGCCTGTAATCTCAACGAATTCCTTACAACTTTTTAATTTTTACAGCTTTTGTGGGCATACGCAGGCTGTAATGATAAACTAGCGTACGTACGTAGGCAATAGTTGTGCAAATAGCATACATACACGGGAAATAGTGGTGCAGGGCGTGTGCATCTTCAAAAATAATGTTTTTAATAAGAGTTTCTTAGTCATGGCTTGGCAAAAATAGAAAGTAAGATGGCCTGATTCCAGGTATACATGTATGGTGCAATTTAGGGTTATAACACCTCCGCACTCCTTGTGTGGGCATTGTGCACTCCTTGCACTGATATTTTAGAAGAGAAACAATTGAAACTTAAATAAACATTAAGGATTCATTCAGAAAGTCATTTAGATGCACACACACATAAAACACAAAGACAAATAACACAACATTTACCTAGTTAATAAATGACAAGCATGCTTAGAAATATGAAGGCAATCCTCTTCTTCTATATTTCTTCAACAAATATTTACAAGGATTTCAACAACTCTCAACAACTTTCAACTTCTTCTTTCAACAATTTCCAGCAACCTATTTTGGGCATAGATTACAGTGATTTATACATGAGGGGGCTTCTCGAGCCTTCCCTCCAGACTATTCTATTTCTTTCCTATCACAAATAAAACCATCCTACTACTAGGATTATTACAATAACTAAATAATTACACTTTAGATATGATTTGACGCTCAAAATGTGTACAATCCTACAGGCATTAAAAGAAAATAAAATCCCCTAGTGCACATACAATGGCTCTAGCTTCGAGATCTCATGGGATATTTAATTAAAATGCTTCCAAAATTTAAAGTGATGCACCCTCCTTGGAATCCAAACCAGTTAAGTGTGATGCATTGGATGTTGAGTCATCTTCCATCTTGCCTCATTAAATGATGATGGTGATGCTCCTACATCATACTCCTCTGGAAAAAATATTCATGGACTCCTTTCCATGAGCTCCTCCACTGTCTTTCCATGCTTCTTGATATTGGTTTTAGTTATCCAACTGGCATATTTTGTTGGATGATTCTCCCATTTAACCAAACATTCATAGTAAACATTCCTCCTATTTTGTCTTTCAATTCTCTGATCCAAAATATTTTCTATCTGCGGCTTCTCTGATATGGGCATCTGTCACTTCCACTGAATATCCTCTTGATCATATGTCCCTTATATTTCATCCATCTTGTAATGGTATAAGTCTGCTACATCGAATATTGGTGAAATTCCAATGTCTTCTGGCAGTTCAATCTCATAAGAATTTGTAGCGAATTTTATGAGGATTTTATAAGGGCCTATCTTCTTCATCTGTATCTTATTATATTTCCCTCTTGGAAATATTCCATTCCTCAGATGTGCCAAGAATTGATCTTCGATCTCAAAATGCACTTCTTTTCTTCTTTGGTCTACTATGTTCTTGTATCTCTAGTTGCTATCATGTAGCTATATTTTGATTTGATCATGCAACTTCTGCATCTCTGCAGCAAAGTCCTCTGCTCCTGCACTTTGAAATTCAGTCTGTCCAAAATCTCTCAATTTTGAAATTCCTCTTGGATGCATTCCATATACTATCTGGAATGGACTCTTACCAATACTCTTGTTTGGTGAGTCACTATATGCAAACTCTGCTTGAGGTGAAACTTGATCCCACTGAGTGTTATGTTCAGTTACCAAACCCTTTAGAAGATTCCCTAAGCTTATATTCACTACCTCATTCTTTCCATTTGTTTGAGGGTGATATGTTGAACTAAAAGACAAATTTGTTCCCAAATTTTTCCACAAAGTCCTCCATAAATGTCCCACAAATTTTGTATCTCTGTGTGAGACTATACTCATGGGTAACCCATGCAATCTCACAATCTCCTTGAAAAAAATATTCTCTATGTGGGTAGCATCATTGGTTTTGTGAAATGGTATAAAATGTGCCATTATTTAAAATCTTTCAACCACCACAAATATTGAATCATTTCCCCTATGGGTTCTTGGAAATCCCAGAACAAAATCCATACTTACAACATCCCATAGCCTGTCTAGAATGGGAAATGGTTGATACAATCATGTGTTTTTCTTCTTTCCTTTAGGGTATTGGAAAATTCTGCATCTTTCCATGAACTTCTTCACATTAGACTTCATGCCTAGCCAATACTATGAATAACTCAATTGCGCATATGTTTTATCATGGACAAAGTGTCCAGCCAATCCTCCACTAATTTTCACCTTCAACAAATTCTCCCTCATTGAGCATCTTGGGATACACAATCTGATTCCTTTGAATAATGGTCCTTCTTGGATCATATACTCTATATTTCTATCCCTCAACAAAGGATTTTCACATGCTTCATAAGCTTCCTTGAAATCTTGGTCTTCCTGGTACATCTCCTTGAGGTGTTCAAATCCCAAAGTCTCCACTTGGAATTCTTGTAAGATTAAACATCTCCTTCTCAAAGCATCTGCAACTTTGTTATCACTCCCATTAATATTCTCAATGACAAAATTAAAATTCTGCATGAATTCTACCCATTTGGCATGTCTTTGGTTCAATTTCTCTTGTCTGGTTATGAACTACAAAGAATGGTTGTCAATATACACAATAAACTTCTTTGGCATGAGATAATGTATCCACTTTTTCAAATCTTGAATTATATCATAAAATTCCTTGTCATATGTCAAATACTTCTTCTTAGCATCATTCATCTTCTCACTAAAATAAGCAACAAGATTGTCATCTTCACCTAAACCTGCACCAATGGCTACTCCACTTGCATCACAATTGACCTGGAAAGTCTTCTTAAAGTCTGGCAGAACTAAAATAAGTTGTTTTGTTACCTTTTCTTTCAACACTCTAAATCCTTTCTCGATTTCTTTTGTCCAGTCAAAATATCCATGTTCCTTCTTTATAATATCTAGTATGGGTGTGCAAATACTGCTGAAATTCCTAATGAACTTTCTATAAAATCTCACTAACCCATGAAAATTTATTACTTCAAACACACTTCTTGGAGAAGGCCACTCTCTTATAGACCTCACCTTTTTTGGGTCCATCTTCAATTCATTTGAAGAGATTACAAATCCAAAATACACAAGTTCTATCTTCATAAAAGAACATTTCTTCAAATTCACCAACAACTTTTCTTGCTGCAAAATTCTCAACACCATATTCAAATATATTAAATTCTCCTATTGAGTCTTACTGAAAACTAGAATATCATCTAAATAAAAAATCCCAAACTTCCTAATAAAATACTTGAGCACTTCATTCATTAACCTCGTGAACATACTTGGAGCATTCGTTAATCCAAACGGCATAGCAAGCCACTCATACAATCCTTTATTTGTTTGGAATGTTGTTTTCCATTCATCTCCCTCTCTCATTCTTATCTGATGATAACTTCTCTTCAAGTCTATTTTGAGAAAATAACTAGCTCCACTCAAACAATCCATTAAATCATCCATTATGGGCAAAGGAAATCTATACATGATGGTTATCTTGTTGATGGCTCTAAAATCTATGCACATTCTCCAACCTCCATCCTTCTTTGGACTCAACACAATTGGTACTACACATGAGATCAAGATTTCTCTGATCAAACCCTTATCCAACAACTCTTGGAACTTCTCCTTAACCTATTCATTTTCTTGAGGGGTCAATCTATATGCTTATTTGTTTGATAAAATTTATGGAATAAGTTCAATATGGTGACTGATACTCATGATGGGTGGTAAAGTATGAGGTAACTCATCCACCACAATGTCAACAAAATCATCCAATGAATCCTGAACTTTTACAAGAAAATCATTCATAGAAATTCTTGTAAGGATGACTCTCGGCTTACCTATAACAACAAACTACATTTCTTGGTCTTTCTTGAATTATTTCAAGAGCACCTTCCCACTCATGAGAAGTATACTAGGACTAGCCTCCTCTTTGATTCCTTTATATTCTACTCACAACAACATATGATTACACCCATTTTTCTCAAGGATATAAGTATTATTCCTCCCATCATGTATGACATTCCTTTCATATTGCCACGGTCTTCCCAACAGAACATGAAAAACATCCATGGGTATGACATCACATAAAACATGATCCCTATAACCATCTATTTTAAACTCAACTTCACATTGTCTACTTACCATGACTTGATGTCCTTTCTGAAAACACAACACCTTGTATGGATTTAGATGTGTTTTCGTCTCCAACTTGAGATTTTCCACCATCTCTATGGATACCAAGTTGTCAGTACTTACACTGTCTATGATCACTTTGCATACTTTGTCTCTGGTTTTGCAATCAATTATGAATAAATTGTTTCTCTAAACTGGTTCTCGTACCTCTTTCTATGGGTTTACGAGAGATTTCCTCATCATGAGGGATCTTCCTTCTTCAACTGATTTTTCTTTCATCTCTATCTCCACATTCCTCTATTGTGCCTCAGAAATTTGATCTTCTTTAACTCTTGCATTCTTCCTTTCAGGACATTCCCAAGACATGTGCCATGTTTTCCCACAAGCATAACATTTCACTTCTCCTCATATTCCTCTTCCTCTACCTCTTGGAAAAGGATTTATTCCTCTAGAGTATCCTTCTCTAAAAATTTCTCCTCTTTCTGTCTGACTGTAATATCCTCCAGCTTCTCCCCTGAATTTCTAGAACTTTTCTCTGGTGATTCCTCTTCCTTTGTTTGGACTCTTTCATATACCTCTATGACTCTACTTTCTTGTTAGTTTTTCTTTTGCCTTCAGGGATACCTGATAAAAATCTTCCACAGTCCTCATTTTCATCATACTAATCTCATCCTCCATTTCATACCTCAATCCATTAATATACCTAGCAAATTTCTCTTCATCATTCTCCCTGTGTCCTTCTCTTATATTCATCTTATAAAATTCTTCATTATTCTCCTTCACCGACAAACCTTTCTATCTCAAATTATGCAACCTTCTTAACAGATTCAACTGATAATCCTTGGGTATGAATTTAACCTTGAGCTTAGCTACCATTCTATTTCAACTCTTAATATTGGACTTACCTTTTCTCCTTCTGTCGACTTGCAACTCGTCCCACCATAAAGCTGCATGTCGGGCTTCAATCTAGTCACTCCATGCTTTACCTTGTTCTCATCATCAACCTCCTCATAGTCAAAGTACTTGTCTAAAAAAATTATCCATTCAATAAATTATTCTACATTCAAATTACCTTCATACATCAGGACTTCCATCTTTGCTTAGGTTCCCATCTTGACAACAACTCTCAACAATCGCTCTTATGTTGCTTGTTCTCCTAAAACTTTTTCTCCTGCTTCTATATATTCACTTTTAGCTTCGCTAACATCACCAACCTCTGGTGCTCTCCTTTTTTTTTGTTTCCATGGTGTCCAACCTTGCACAAAGTTGTCTCATTTATTCTTCCATGGATGCGTTGACCACAGGTATGTCCCTGTGTCTCCTTGGCAGCATGAATCTAAGTATTTATTCTCATAGACCTTATTCATGTTCTGATACCACTTGATGAAAACCCCCTCCCCTCCTACGCGGGCTCGCGCGACCTCCTGGTCTAGGATCGATTTACACAAGAGCCGATGTGGCTCTCAGGTTCCCACTAAACCCTTAGAATTATTTACCACATGCCTTTTCTCCTTTAACTGTGCGAAAATTTGGATTCGCAAGGGTATTTTTACTCAAGCGGAGTCTTCACGTGACTTCGATCCAAAACCTAGGGCTTAAAATTTTGAAAGTGACAATTTCAACACTCCGGAGCTTCGAGCTTCAGGATTTCTACCAAAAAAATTCTTTTAATCCTCCGAACGCCAAACTGGCGAATTCTTGGAGGGCTCACAGATCAATGATCCACACTTCCCAACACCCAACGGTTGTTATATCTCTTTGAACTCTGGGCTTCGATACCTCTATCTCCTAAAAACCACTAGACTCTTGAATCTCCTAACATCGAAGTGATGGAGGGAAGAGATCAATGGTCCACATGTCCCTAATAATAAACGACCTAGATTGACTTGGAGCTTCAATACTTTGGGCCTTATCACGCCTAAACACTTTTCACCCGTGACCCTCCAGATAGCCAAACTCCTGAATACGGGATAAGTTGTGGGGACGTGTCCCTGAAAACCGATGGTCTAGATTTACTCCAGGCTCTGGGACTTCAAAGATTTTTCCTCCTCCACAACACAAACCTAAAACTTGTCAGAGTAGCAAAGTCCGAAGAACTTAAGGTTTATCTTTCGTGCTTCTTACCTAGATCCAATGTTTGTGCAGGGTTATAACTTCCCCGGAACAGATCTCGTTCATCCACCTTCAAACAAAGAGATTTCTCTTCCTTAAGCTTCTTTCGCTTGAAGGACTTAGATTATGGCGCACACCTTCCGCTTACCTCCTGATATTTTCTCTTGAAAAGACTCGAACCTTTACACACACTTTGCATTTTGCTTAGATTCTATCACTTATACTGTTCTCACCTTCTTCACTCCTTGCATAGGCTTTGTGCACTCTTTCGATATCTCTCCTATTGAGCTTCCTCAACATTTAAAAAAGTGTTGACTATGTGCACGTTTGGCACGAACCTCCCATCTGAGCATTTATACTTCAATGAGTATAAGCTCATTCCTTGCGCTCGCTCTGCATAAACTTACGCAATCTCTTTATAGCTATTCGAACCTGTAATAGTTCGGCCTCTGCACTCCTTGCATGGGCAGTGTGCACTCCTTGCATCGATATTTAAAAAGAGAAACAATTGAAACTTAAATAAACATTAAGGATTCATTCAGCAAGTCATTTATATGCACACACACATAAAACACAAAGACAAATAACACAACATTTACCGAGTTACTAAATGACAAGCATGCTCAGAAATATGAGGGAAATTCTCTTCTTTTATATTCCTTCAACAAATATTTACAAGGAGTTCAAAATCTCTCAACATCTTTCATCTTCTTCTTTCAACAATTTCCAATAACCTCTTTTGGGCATATATTACATTGATTTATACATGAGGGGGCTTGTCGAGCCTTCCCTCCAGACTATTCTAGTGCTTTCATATCACAATTAAAAGCATCCTACTACTAAGATTATTAATTTAAATTAATAATTGCACTTTAGATATGAGTCGACACTCAAAATGTGTACGATCCTACATGCATTAAAATCAAATGCAATCCCCTGGAGCACATACAATGGATCTAGCTCTAGCTCTCATGGGATATTTAATTACAATGCTTCCAAAATTTAAATTGACGTGCCCTCCTTGGAATCCAAACCAGTTAAGTGTGTTGCACTAGATGTTGAGTTGTCTACCACCTTGCCTCATTAAATGATGAAGGTGATGCTCCTACATCAGTAAGAAGAATGCATATTGAAGGTGAAATTTGGTAGTAGTTTACCCACAATAGTTAAGGAGACCTTCGACCCACTAGGAGCAGGTCTGAGTGGCTTGAGATGAGCCACAGGTGAGTGTTGGGGGCCTATTGCAGAGGCATTTTGGATAAGTTCTAGGATCTAAACCAAAAGGATATCAAAGAATAAAAGGAAGTTAGAAGATGGAATAGAGTGTGCAATGGAAGAAGACTTCAAGGATTCAAAGAGTGTGACAAAAGGATGTGTGATGGAGCAGTGCATAGGAGGCAGAAAACGGTTATAAACCATAGGGTTTGGGGACATTTTGTCCACTTTTGTAATGGGTTTTGGGGGACACTTTTTCCACTTTTGTAATGGGCCTAGCCCTATTGGTACGTATAAATATTTAAGAAAGGAAATAGAGAATAATTTGACAAGGAGAGGCATGCATGAGTGAGAATGTGATAGTGCATGTAAGTTGCAAATGATTTTTGGGGTAAGGGAGTCGAGAAAAGGAAGAAATTTGTAGCATGGCTAATGAGTGAACTCTCATTTCAATAGAACAACTAGGAAGGTTTGGGATTATATCATTGTTTCATATTTTGTAGCACAGTGTGAAATTGTAACAAAAATACTTATGAATAATATAAGAATTCAGTCACTGTGTACGTAGCCCAAGTTGGGTGAACCATGTAAATTTGTGTGTTATGGCATGTTTGAAATTTATGTTTCTTTCTAGTTTATGTTGAATGAATGGATCATATATGATATTGCAATGTTGTGCATAGATTATGTTTTATAACAAAGAAATTGTTAGGTATGAGAACTAAGCCTATAAGTAAAGGGTCTAAATGATGCCTCACTTCCTCTCAGCACTACAAAACCTTAGTTCTTGTAGCCCCTCTAGATGCCTCAGGTGAGACACCATTTTATTTGCAGGTTATGCCAAAAGGGCTGGTGTATACACCCTCCTCATGCTCTCGGTTTTTCTTTAGCCTTCTCATTAGGATAACCAAAGGCTAGGATTAGATCTTATCCATCCAAGATCAAGGGTATATATTAGATCTCCCCCTTTACTTAATTTCCCTAAGTCACTTTATGATTAATGAGCTCATAAAGTCACTTTGAAATTATAACATAAAGTTAAGTGAGGGAGGGGTACTCTGCCCCCTTTAGTGTTAGGAACTTCACCACTCCCATCTTGTCTCTGAAGTAGACATGATTTCCCTTTGGCAAAGACTTCATGAGAATTTCTAAAATATGCTCATCAATATATATGTACTCAAGTTGAACTGCTCCTCTCTGAACCCAATCATGGATGAAGTGGTATCTAATCTCTATGTGCTTTGACCTATCATGAAAGACTGGATTCTCAGAGAGTTTGATACAACTCTCATTATCACAGTGAATAATGTTGGGCCTCAACTCACGACCAAATAGACCAATCAATAATATGTGAAGTAAAATAGCCTCACAACTGGCCTGACTAGCTTCCATATACTATGTCTTAGAATATCTTAGTGCCATTGACTTTTGTTTTCGACTGAACCAGGAAAAAACTGCTTATCCCAACCCAAAACAACACCCCAAAGTTCTTTTCCTATCAACTACACATCCTACCCAATCTGAGTCTATATAGCCAATCAACTTGACCCCATTAGCTCTAATGTAGTCCAAACAATACTCCAATAACCCTGCTATGTACCTCAAAACATGTTTTGTTTCTATCCAATGCACTCTCCTAGGATCCACCATATACTGACTGAGAGTGTTCACAACAAAATAAATATCTGGTCTAGTGTTGACTAGCTACATCAATGAACCAACTAACTGATGATATCTCATGGTATCCACCAATAATAGTCATGTTCTTCCTCTTAGAAACCCCATTCTATTGGGGGTCGTAAGGAATGATCAATTGTCTCCTCATACCCTCCTAGATGCAGAATTCTCTAAACGTTTTTGAGGTATACTCACCCCCATTGTTTAACCTCAAGACCTTGATCTTTATCCCTTTCTGTTTATCCACAAGAGCCTTAAACTCTTGGAACCTCCCGAATATCTCACTCTTAGTCTTCAGGAAATAGATCCAAGTCTTCCTAGAGTGTTCATTAATGAATGTCACATGGTACCCACATCCACCCAAGGAAACTAATGACATGAGTCACACACATGAAGGAATAGAGGCGGTAGGGAATAAATATGAGGAGAGTTGTAGGCAAGGAGCCTCCAGTGTGGGTGCAACTGCCAACATGGAGAAAGGACAGGTCACGAGGGGGCCTTGTGTGTAGAGATTCGATGTGATGAGGAAACCACCGACTATCATCACAACCACTACATCCATGCAGGACAAAAATGTAGAAGGGTCGAGACAAGGTCTGGGAAACCATTTGGTAGGTCCTAATAGCCTTGGGCAGTAGGCAGAGTGCCCATAATGTTTTAGGCAATGAGTAGACAACTTAGGAAATAGGCTAAGAGAGTCGAGAAATGCCCATAAAGGATCTGGACAGCCTATAAAAGATACCCAGGATGTAGTAGTGAGGCTTGGCATCAGGGAGGGTATGTTATATAGGTTGTGGGGACATCATGTGTGTGAGTCCAAGGGGATATTGGATCATAGATCAGATCAAAGTGCAGCAGAGGTAGCAGGAGGTTCTTCCAAAAGTACCTTCCTCGCTAAGAGGGAGTGTTGGATTTTGGGGTATCTCAGACATGTACTTCTGCATTTGTGGTGCCTAGCATGTGGAAGTGTTTGAGTGACACTCTCTAGGGTGGATTTTATTTAATGACTCAAGTGACTTTTATGAAGTTAAGTGACTTACGTGATTTAAGTCATATCAACGAGAGATTAAGTCACAATCATTGATATCAAGAGATAAATATCATATCTTGATCATTGATCAATTTGGAGATATGGTTTTAGTCATGAGGAGATTATAAAATTAGATATAAGGAGAGTGAAAGGTACACAATGAGTGCATAGGAGCAAGAGGGAGTCTTTCTCATGTACTTCTGTCTACGTGGGCAGGGCTAAGGAAGTGTGAAAAAAGGTATCGAGGGAGATAACAACCAGGTGGGATACACTATTAGTTGCAACATTGTAATCCTCTGATGGTCCATTATCCCATGATGGGATCCAAAAAAATTTAGCAATAAAATCAAACTCAGAACTGGTTTTCCTGCAAGATTTTTTCTAGGGGTTTTTACCTGAAATCTCTTATGCAATGTGTGTTTTGTTTATGTTAATGCTTCCGCTATTTAGTTGAAAATCAATTTTTCTTTTAATTAATGAAGTGATTTCATTTTGGATTATAATTCATTGTTGGGTTCTGAAATTCAACAACATTGGCATTTTGAATTTACATAGTTCATTCTTTTTAGGCAGTGTAGTGTATGATAAGAGTAGGATAGGAGTAGGATAGAATAGGCTAGTTTCTTTTATTTGCATAGTATTAGCTTTCTTTATATTTTTCTAAATTAGTCTTCTTGTTTCATTTTCTTTTTAATATTGTTGGATGATCAATAAATGGATTTCTCAATAGAGGTGGGAAGAAACGAAAGGATTTCATGTTAATTTTTCCCTTGAATGGATCTTTAAATCAAAATTTAATTTTGATATGAAAAAAATTGTTTTATTTCATTCTCAAAATTTCTAAGTGTTGGGATAATTTTTAGATCATTGGTTGTATTCATTATTCACCATATTGAATCTTTTTCAATCATTTTGTCATCTTATAAGTGGGATATTTTAAATAAAGAATATTATTCAGTCCCTCTTGTGGTGAAAATGAACGCTTATACTTGTTTCATCTTTATGATCCTAATTTGAATATTTTGCATGATTGAACTTCCTTAGAATCTTGATCTTGTTGACCCATACACTGTGAATTGAAATTTTGAGTGTTAATTTCCTCCCATGTGAATTTCAAGCCACTTCAATTCCTTGCAATTTATTTGGATGATTATTTTCAGATTTGGATTTATCCAAATGGTTTCTTTCACAATGACTATTTTATTTGAGTACTTTCAACCAAAATGATTTTTTATATAGACTTTTCTTAGCATAGTGAGGTTGGCATATTTTTCTTTGAGTTGATTTATTTCATCACCTTTATTGTTAAATTTTGGGATTTTTCTTTTGCATATCTTTTTCTCTATTGAATTTTTCATTTAAGCATTGGTCTGTCTAATAATATTGTAGATTCATGAATCCAAATTTTCTTCTTACATACAACAGAAAGAGATATTTTTCAGGTTGCTTGGAAACATGCTTTGACATTGTGGGCAATACTACTCTATAAATATTTATGTTTGGATCTCTTTCAAAAATTTCCTTAGATCAATCATTTCATTAACTAATCCAGTGGTAGGTTGAATATTTAATCCTAGTCCTATAAATTCAATGATTATTTCAGACCTGTTCTTTCTCATAAACATTTTTCCATCCTTTGGATTTGTTAATTTTAGGTCACTCATTCTAGTTACATTCTTGATTAATTTGATTTGTATCATGGATTAGTACTACCCACTAATCTCAATGTTGAAATCATTCAAATGCTTGGGGGTTGTAAATACTTTGATGGAAAATGTCAATGCAACTTTTAATATTCTAAATTCAAGTTTTCAACATTTGTTTTCATCTTAGCCATGATAATACGTTTCAAGAGTGAATTTATTATGGTTGTAATTCTTCAATCTATCAGGTCTTACACTCTATATTTCACCATTCCGTGAATCTAAAACTATAACACCAGAGATTATTCAAGTTTATTCAAACCCTGGAAAGATAAGCATGTTTGGATCATGATTAGAATATCTTTTATTTGATCTTTCTTACTCATGATCTTGTTGATTTCGTTTTCCTAATTATCTTCCTAATTCTTTTGAATGGAAAACCTATCTATTAGAGAGATCAATTGCATACTCATCGACTTTTCATTAGTGAAATTAAAATTTGTCTCCTTGGAACACTCTTGGGAATTTTATGATATCAGTTTCATGGTTTTTCCCATCATACCCAACTTACTACTTATTAGAAATCATGTTTTAGTCACCACATTTAATCATGAATTTTGATTATATCTTTCAGTTATGATGGGGGGAATCAATCCATCTTGGTTGTGGTATGAGATTAATTGAACCTTTCCAAAGTATCTTGATTGCTTTCATATCAATAGTGCTTACTTTTTTTGTCTCTCACAACGTTGAATATAATCATACGAATGTTTCACATTATTAGAATTAATGATAAGAGGAAATACAAACTTTGATGTGAAATATTGAGGATTTGTTGAATCATATGTGTATTCATGTTTTAAGCATGACAAAGGTTTGTTGATGGACATGTATCTCTAGGGAATGAATGGAATTAAAATTTTATGGTTCTATTTTTGTAATCAGATTGATTTTGTTTGCAGAAACAAGACAAAATGTCTAGGGGGTCCAAATATCACAAAAATTAATGACACTAAATCTCTTGTCAAAAGGAAAATTGTAGGAAAACACATAATGACTATTTATCGGGAAGAAGGCTATGATATTTGACTGAATGGATAGAACATGAATACTTGATGTTTGCATTGGCATTTTCATAAGTTTTATGAAAACCCATATAGTTCAATTTTACATTAGTTTAGCATGTTTTTCTTATTATTAATTTAATTTTGATCATTACTATTATTTTTAGTTAAATTTTATTTTAATATGTTAGTAATTTAGAGGAAGATTTATTTCCCAAAATGTCTAACAACATATCATAACATTCTCTTTTGTTATGTAGATTGGGAAATGGATTAGTCAACCAACAACTCCGAATTTTTTCTCTTTAAATGAAAGCAACTTAGGGAAGTATTAATCTACATTTGACTACTCATATTTCTTTTTAAAAAAAATAGAATTAATAAACCAATGTTATCACCCACTCAACAACTGATTAGAAATATAGTCACATTCATGTATTCTCATGGTTGTTTCTGATCTAGTTGATATTTAGAGTCCTTTTCATGATCATATTTTATGACCTTCATAACTGTGATGCCTCCTATTTTCCTTATCAAATTGAATTGTTTGAATCTTTGGGATTAATAATATCTTTTATAGAAAAGAGAAATTGATGCTTTGGTGAGATGTCATGTGTGAGTTCTATTATTAAAAAATTCATTATTTTCAAATGTGAAAAGGACTTGATTATGGAAAGAAATATTGAGAGCTTATTGTGGAATGTTTCATGTGAAGGAATTTAAAGATTTGTTTTGATTAAGCATCCCCATTAACGCATTTTTCCAATTTTTTGCAAGTGACAATTGGATTGGAGGATTGTGTTGTGAATTTTTCCACTAAATTATTGATCCTCATAATCCCACTTGTTCTTCATTTTATATCTTTACCTTGGGAATATTTGTGAATTTTTCAACTAGATTATCGATCCTCGTAATCCTACGTGTTCTTCCTTTTAGATCTTTACCTTGGGAATATTTTTATTGGGCTTTACTTCAATTGGTTAACCTTCCTTGCCTAATTATTACTCTTGTTTAATTTCCAAGGCTTCATTTAAAATGATTTCACTAATAATGTTCATTATTTATATTATGTTGTTGGTCTATATTTCAAGATAAATTCTTCCCATAATGACTAATAGAGTGTGCTTTTTATTTTTATCTTAGTTTAGTATAACCACTTTATTTATTGTACATAATTTTACGTCCTTCTTTACTTAATTTTTCAATCATGGTAGTGGGTTTTAATCTTTCGTTCCTCTAGGGATTAATGGTACATTGAATGAAGAGATATGGATTAATAATCAAAGAGGAAATGAGTATCTTGGTGAAAATATCAATGCAATTTCTAAGTTTGAAAATCTGACATCTTCAAAATATTATTCCACCAAGATCATATCCACGACAATAAGCTAAAAGGAGTGTGAATTCCTAAATTTATTCAATGTTTATAGCCCTGAAAATTTCAGGAAATTTCAATTGATTATCAACATGAAAGGTTCAAATTTACTGATTTGATGTCATTTTGCTCGAATAATGGTTCAGCATAATCTTGATGATTTTTTCATTTCCAGTTTATGTACTCAATCCTGAAAGTTATTCTTGTTGGGTTTTAGTATGTATGGAAAATGCATTTGTTGAAATGTTTTCTCTTATTTCAATTCTTGGAGCTACAATGTAAGTACTTTTCATGCATATCACCCACACTCTGTTGTTTTCCAATATGTATCCCATGCTACCATGATCCCTTCTTGTTTTATTTTTTATATTTTATATTTATTTTTTCTTTTAGTTTGACTTGAAGATTGACATTTTTTATTTTTGGGTTATTTTTAATTTAGGTATATTCTCTTTCAGTTTTATCTTTAGTTTTATCTCTTGTTTTCCACTTGTAAATTTTTCATCCATATTTTAATTTGGATGCAAGTATGTTCCATGAGTTGATTTGACTTCTTATTCTGCCTTAAGGATTACACTTTCAATTTGAGTGAGGGGTTGTTCTAATTCTGGTAACATACTAAATAAATTTTACAAGTCATGAGATGCATGGGATTCTATATCTGAATGAACATTCAGGATGTTGTTCCTGAGTTTATACTTTAAATATCTAAAGTATACTATCAAGAACAACATCTTTTTGGCGCAGTTGTTGGGGAATGGAGAAACGAAGCTTTTTCCCTGGGAAGAACGACATTGGCACTTTCCTTCTTTGATAGTGAACAAAGTTTGAAAACCTTCTAAGGCTACCTTTATCTTTCACTTGATGACTCCACATTTTTTTAAAACTAGCTCTTAACCAGAAGAACACCAGGAAGAATCCAAACGACAAGCATATTTCGCCTTTTTCTGACCCAGAAAAAATTCTAAAATCAAGAAGATACTTTCGGCAGACTGCCTCATCGACAAATAAAAATTATCAACCTAAATTTACACAGTCTGATTTTGAATATCAACACGGTGAATCAAGTATTCCACCCCCTTACAGGGAATACTCCGCTGATAAAGTTGCAACCCTTGAATCAGATTTGGTTCTGCCTATTTTTAAGACCGAAGCTTTCTCAGTTGTTTCTCACACCAATCAAGAACGAAGATCTACCTCACTCCTTGTTGCGACCGAAATTGTCTCCCTTCTCGAGGTTCATTTTCCCAACCCTCAAAACTCAAACAATTATCTTATCTTCTATTGATTCTCCTATATTTTCACCCTGTGATTCTGAAGGAACTAGTCCACATTCCCCAAGCTCCTTTTTCTCAAGTTTCCTCCCCATCGATAACCGATTTCTTGAAACTCTTCCTTATAACCCCCAAACTTTAACCACTAAATCCAAAATGGTCACGGCTGGAGGAGGTGGGGCAGGAGGTGCTGCTGCAGGTGGTCCTAGAGGAGGAGAAGGTGGCCAAGTACCGCCTCCTCGGATATTTGAAAAGGTTGGTGCAAGATATGCCCCTCTGGTTCTACCAGTTCCTCTCCATGATTTACCAGAAAATTACATGAAAAACCTACCCAAGTTCATGAGAGAGGGCAATTTAACGGCAGCCGAACACATAAAGTTTTTCGATCAATTCGCAGACATTCTTGGATTGGAACATGAAGATGTTTACTCCAAACTCTTGGTTCAAACCTTTGAAGGGAAAGTAAGAACCTAGTTTCGAGGCCTAGCAGCTGGATCTATACCATCATACGATGAACTTGAAAATGCTTTTATCAGACAGTGGGGTGAATGGAAAGACCATCTTTATTATCTAACATAATTTGGGGCTCTTCGAAAGAAAAACTCTGAATCAGTTCTTGATTTTACCCAACGATTCAATAAATTGTACAATAATATCCTAACCGAAGTCAAACCCTCACAACCTCCAGCGAAAGTGACTTTCGTCGAAGCTTTTGACCTCGACTTCGCCCTTTTCTTAAGGGAGAGAAGATCAATAGATCTTACCAAGATGCAAGATGATGCCTTGGAAATCGAATCTAACATGATGGCATTAGGGAAGCTGAAAACCAAATTTGAGACTGGAAACAAAGAAATCGAGAGATACAGGGAGCAAGGAGGGCCCTCTGGGTTAGGAAGATCTTCAGAAGACAAAATGGATGATATGGCTTGAATCATCAAAGAACTGTCAAATAAAATATCGAGAATGGAACTAGATCAAGCTAAGAATGAACATTACCCTAGAAAGGAGTTCAGGAAAAACCCTAATCCTCAAAACCACCAAAAAAAAATTAAGAATGAAGATCAAAAAATCCAAACCCCTTTTAAAAGTGAAAAATTTATAGGAGGACAAGACATGGAGGATTTCGAGGAGTTAGAAAAGGATATGATCAATCTTGACGATGACTGCTTGCAACCCTATATAACAAAACAAGACTACAAAAAGTCTTTGACTACAGAGTATAAGACTGACAGTAATAAGAACAATAGGGTTTCAGAAGATATGACCTATCCAGGAATGGTAGATGATATAGTGGTCGAACTCCATCAGAAATACAACCTAAGACCTAGAAACAGGGTTTCCACAACTGCTCCAGTTAAAAAATACTACTGAGGGTTGAAACTAATGAAACAGTTTCCAAAATCATTGAGAAACAGACTGAAGGGACTAAGACTGCTAACATACAATCTATTAAAACAAAGACAATGGAAATGCCACCCTTAAGCATGCAGAAAATAAACATCCATGTTACCGAAACAAAGTCCCCTCAACCAAGGAAGGCTGAAAAGAAAGGGTTGGAGACTCAAACCATGGAAATCGACAAAACCATTCGAATTTTTAATCTAGAGAATGAAATCAATAAGATCAAAATCCCTATTCCCCTTGTTGAACTAGCCAAAAACCCGATATACCGAAAAAAAATTTGCTAAAATGATTAGTTTTTCAAAAAATGAAAGTCAGGCCGATGTTATTAACTTAGAAGATGATAAGCCTAACATAATTTTCAGCCCACACTTCGAAGGTGCCAGAGACACTGTTGCCCATTTCTACATCACTTTGACTGTTTGCGACCATCTGCTCCATAATTGTATGTTAGATTCTAGGGCCTCTCACAATGTGATGCCTAAAGAAATCATGGACAAACTCAGCCTTGAAATCACCAGGCCTTATGGATATTTATATTCATTTGATTTGAGGAAAGTCAAGTGTATAGGCATGATAAAGGACTTAGTCATAAACCTTGCATAGGTACCTGCAAAAAGCGTTTTAATGGATGTGGTTGTCGTAGATATACCCCCAAAATATGGCATTCTCTTGTCTCGGTACTGGGGTGCTAAACTTAGAGGTTCCCTTCAACTTGATATGACGTACACAACAATTCCAGTTTTCAGAGGACAGTTCACGTGATTGTACAGGGAAACCAGGTTAGCATTTACGGTTAGTGACCCTCTTATCCCAAATAATTATCCTATATATATTGTTGATCAGGATTTGGGTAATTGTATATTATCTATAGATTATGATGTTTATGCATGTATAGAAGAAAGTTGTACAATAAATAAAAAAGAAAAAGAACAAATAGAACAGAATGTATATAGCACTGGTGTTTGGAAGATGTTTTTTGATGATGCCTCATCTTATCTTGGAGCTGGGGCTGGAGTAATTTTTGTGGCACCTGATAACCAATTCATTATCCCTTTCTCTTATAGGATACAGTGGAACATTGACCACACTAATAACATATGTGAGTATGAAGCTCTGGTGTTAGGGTTAGAGGCTGCTAAGAGAATGAAAATTAAAAACTTGGAAGTTTTTGGTGATGCAGAGTTGATCATGAAATAGGTTAATTGCTAGTACTAGGCCAAACATCATAGGTTAAGGTCATATCAAAATTGTGTTTGGGACCTAATCAATTTTTTTTCTCCACTGTTAATATTCACTTCATCCCGAGAGAAGAAAATCAATAGGCGGATTCTTTAGCCAAAGCTACTTCGACTTTCACACCTCCCACTGCTTTCAAACTAAAATATCATATACAAATGAGACATAGGCCTTCCATACCCAATAGCATACAACATTGGCAAGTCTTTGAGGATGATGAACAACTCCAAAAAAATTTAGAAACAGTAGACGAGTTCGCCGAAATGCATGCTGACCAAGAGAACTAAAATGATCTTATTTGGATCATGCAAAAAGGGGAAGACCCCCAAGAGTTCTAGGATAAAATCGCTAATCACCATATGCTTGTTTTAAAAAATAATCAGATACCCAAGGGCCTGATTCCTTCAGAAATGATCTTTAATCATGATGACATCCCTTCGAAGACTACCTTACAACCTTAGTCGGAAGAGATTGAAGATTGCAATATAGGTACCGAAGAGATTCCTAGATTAGTTAAAGTATCCAGGTACCTGTTTCCCGAAATCAAAAGTAAATATGTTGAGTTGCTTAAAAAATACAAATATGTTTTTGCATGGTCTTATGACGAGTTCATAACTTATGATACAACTATCATGGAACATAAAATTCCACTAAAACCAAGCGTCAAACCTTTTAGGAAGAAACTCAGGCAGATTAACCCAATCTTATTACCAGTGATAGAAAAAGAAGTCAAAAAACTCCTGGATGCTAAAATCATAGTCCCACTGAGATACTCTGAGTGGGTAGTTAATTTAGTCCCAGTGAGAAAGAAAAATGGCGAGATCATACTGTGTGTCGATTTCAGAAACCTGAATCGATCATCAATCAAAGACAATTACCCATTACCTAAGATGGATCACGTTTTAGAAAAAGTAGTTGCAGCTAATAGAATGTCTATGATTGATGGTTTTTCAGGTTACAATCAGATCACAGTGCATCAAGATGATAAAGAAAAAACTTCTTTCACTACCCCTTGGGGTACTTTTATGTATGATAAAATGCCTTTTGGTTTAATGAATGCAAGGGCAACTTTTCAACGAGCCATGGATATCACTTTCGTGGGTGTAAGAGATAAGTTCGTTGTTATCTATATTGATGACCTAACTGTGTTCTCTAAATCTGATGCAAAACATCTAATTCACCTTAAACAAACCTTTGAGAAATGTCAAAAATTTGGTTTGTCGCTCAATCCCAAGAAATCTCATTTCACAATCCAAGAAGGTAATCTCTTGGTCCATATCATGTCTAAATATGGAATCAAAATCGATCCAAAAAGGGTTGAGGCAATAGATACTATAAATTTTTCTAGAAATGTAAAAGAAATTCAGTCTTTTTTAGGAAAAATAAATTTCTTGAAGAGATTCATCCCTAATTTTGCTGAAATCATAAAGTTGATAACACATATGCTCAAAAAGGACAGTGAGGTGAGATGGACTAGCAAAGCCAAAGTGTCGTTTCAACGCATCAAGAAATTAATAAGCAAAGCACCAGTCTTGGCAAGCCCAGATTACACAAAAGAGTTTTTGATTTTTTCTTTTTCTTCAGAACATACTATTGCAGTTGTATTGTTACAAAAAAACGAGGAAATTTTTGAGCGGCCTATTGCATTTTTTAGCAAAAGTCTCAGAGATGTTGAGTTGAAATATGATATATTGGAGAAACAAGCCTATGCAATGGTGAAATCTCTCAAGGCTTTTAGAACTTACATGTTGCACTCAAAGATCATTTCTTATGTACCCTCTAGCTCTGTTAAATATATCCTGGTGCAACCAGACAGCGACAAAAGAAGAGGCAGGTGGTTAGCTAAGATCCAGGAGTTTGACCTAGAAGTCAAACCAAATAAAATTATCAAAGGCCAGGGTTTGGCCAAATTGCTTGCTGAAACGAATTTAAAATCACTTGGGATAAATCAGCTGCAAGAGAATGAGGGATTTCTGGAAATAAACGAGGTTGATGTCACTGCACCTACAACAGAAATTCAAGACAAGTTTTCTACTTCGACCTGGTATCGCGACATCATCCATTTCCTACTTACACTTCAATGTCCTAGTGAGTTAACCCCATCTAAAGCTAGGACGCTAAAGTTACATGTTGTAAAATACTATATCATAGATGCTAAATTGTATTGGAAAGACCCCTTGGGTTTCCTACTGAGGTGTTTAGTCAAAACTGAAACAGAAGGGGTTATGGATGAATTCCATGTCGGAGTGTATGGAGGACATCATGTGTGGCGAGAAATAGCTTATAAAATATTAAGAGCCAAATATTACTGGCCCAAATTGTTCACAGAGGTGAACACTAAAGTCCAAAATTGTGTCCCTTGTCAGTTATTCATAGGCAAGCAGAAGGTCCCAGCTTTGCCCCTTGTTCCAGTTAAAACCGAAGCCCTGTTTCAGCAATGGGGACTTGATTTCGTTGGAGAAATTCATCCAAACTCCAGTGCACAACAAAAATGGATCCTAACTACTACTGATTATTTCACTAAATGGGTGGAAGCTATCCCCACAAGAAATGCAACTGATTCGGTAGTAATCAGTTTTTTGGAAGATAATATTTTATCCAGGTTTGGTTGTCCTCAAAAGATAGTCACTGATAATGTGCAATCATTTAAGTCAATGGCCATGATAAAGTTTTTCCAAAAATATAACATCGTACTAGGACACTCCACAACTTACTATACACAAGGTAATGGTATGGCTGAATCATCTAACACAAGCCTGATTACAGTGATAAAAAAGGTTTTGAATGAAAATAAGAAAGCGTGGCATATCCATTTAAAATATGCTCTATGGTCCAACAGAATAAGTACTAAAAGATCAATTGGGATTTCCCCTTTCCAGATGGTATATGAAACTGATGTCATTTTACCAATAAACCTTTCTCTGCCAGTAATAAAACTCTGGAAAGATTCAAATGAAGAACCCAACGACGTTACCAGAAGGATAAACCAGCTAGTCGAAGTTCAGCAAAATAGGGCCGAAGTAAATGAAAGATTGCAAAGATATTAGGATAAAATGAAGGCCTTATTCGATCAGAAATCTAAAGATAGAGAATTCCTCCCTGGTGAATTGGTCCTAAAATGGGAAGCCAGGAAAGAAGATGCTGGAAAACATGGCAAATTCGATCCGATCTTGTCTAGCCCATATAGGATTTCGACCTCTAAAGGAAAAAATGCTTGGTTATTAGAAAACCTAGATGGAGACATTCTCAATGCCCCTGTAAATGGGTGACATCTTAAACACTTCATGCAATAATGTGTTTCTAAATTCTCATTGTACA
>ML796335.1:263683-281002 GCA_009831015.1 Picea engelmannii
CTCTCTGTTTTCTCTAGCACCCACTAGAAGGAAGCACCAACTCCCTGGTTTCTCTAGCACCAACTAGAAGGAAGCACCAATTCCCTGGTTTCTCTAGCACCAACTAGAAGGAAGCACCAACTCCCTGTTTTCTCTAGCACCAACTAGAAGGAAGCACCAACTCCCTGTGTTCAAGCACCCACTTGAACCTTTGAGGACACTAGTCCTCCCTAGCTCCACCCAACCACCCTGAAATATAAATCTTTGCTATTGAAACTTATTACAGTGATATGATGTTCAACAATGGCTTACCAGACTCATCACTGTTCTGCTGCATTTCGTTGTTCTGTCTGCCTCATTTCCTTTCTGCACACATCACATGCGTTGTTTTTTCTTCCGCTTTTTATGCTATGTGCGCCATGTCCATTCACTGCACAATTCCTCTTCTATACTATTCAGCTGCTACGCTCTGATCCTTCTTCACACATGAATTAATTTCAACAACAACCACAACAAACTCCAACAGAAACAACAACCCTATCTCTTCTCTGTACCGTGTATTTATAGCTTCTGTGCACCTTGTGCATGCAATGTTCGCAATGCCTCTGCATGCTGACTCTGCGCCGTTATCCTCCACATCTCGAGTGCTCTGTCTGATCATCATCGTGACTCTTCAACTTCTCTGGTGGTTCACCCCACGTGTCCAGCATCACTCTATGTTATACTGAGATTCCTCAGCCTCTATGGTAGTTTGAGACTCTTCGTCTTCTCTGTGACAATCGAACTCACCTTCTTTGTTTCAGTTACAGGCCTCAATGCTCATCAGCTGTCAATCACCTCCACGAACATCTTCATTCCTCTCAGATACTCTTCACCTCCTCTGTCAGTCATCCCGATGTGTCTTCACATCCTCTGGTAGAAACCATCAATGGTTTCTAGGAGTTTCACTGTGTCGTGCAACAGTAGCCCTCAGATCTCCTTCAGGTTAATCTAGGCCGTTGGATGATCTTTATTAATATTTCCTTTAAATCGGGTTTCGGCATTTCATCATTCTTGATGCATTGAGTTCTTTGCCTCTCTATGTTGCGATTCATGAAACTCCGATATGGAGTTTGATCAACAATCCATATCTGATCTCTATTCAACAACTGCAATTAAATCGCGATTTCACATATCGCGAAATCATGATTCCTGTTGCTTTGTTTCTTTGACATTTCCAACACGCGATCCTCGAAACTCTGAAGTGGTATCCATCTGCTGACATCACACGTGGATTGACACGTGTTGAATACTGCCATGTGTCACTCTGATTCGTGACTTACATGTGCCTGAAATGTTGAATCAGTCTGACACTTGTCATTACCTAGTTGTGCCACGTGTTCCTAGCTGACGTGGTCTTCTGACATGAGTCGGGTCGCCGGTCTAGATCACATCTTGATCTGACGGTTCAGATTCAGTCGGGATTTCACACATCGTGATTTTGGGATTCTTGATGTTCATATTCTTTGACATCTCCAACACTCGATCCTCGAAACCCCGACAGGGAGTCGGATCAACGGTCCACATAACCCCCTGAGATGGACGGTCCTCCTGCTTCCGGGATTTGTGAGCCCTCTACTCCTTGCACTTTTAAAGATCATGTAGGTTTTCCTCGATCCAATGGTGGTCAAACCCTGCGCTCATATCTGACGCCTCTAACTTCAATTAGACCTCCAGCTAAGCTCGTGGTCCACATGACCTCCCCCTATATGACCACAGCCAAACCTCCTCATCGTGGTTTCAGAATTTCCAATGTCGAAACATGTATGTCCTTAGGATTCGCGATCCCTCGAATCCCGACGCGCTCTTTACACACTAGCTCTCATGGCTAGGCTCCTGGCCCATATGACTGTTATCCCCGTGACCGCAGTCTTACCACTCGTCAGGGTTTCGAGCTTTTCAATGCCACAATGCATTGGCTCACGGGATTCCCGATATGTGAAACCCCGATGAGTCAACCCTCCTTTCGGGATTTCACCTTGGCTTTTCCCGATGGTAAACCTCGTGCAGCTCCTGTCCGATATGATGGCTGATGGGATTTTTGAATGAGATCCAACGACTCTCAATCTCTCCCTTCTGTAGGCTTCTCCTAAGCTCCTCCTGGACGTAGAAACCAACGGTCCAGATCTTCTTCTTCAGCCGATCTGATGGCGGCTGTGTTCCCTCCTGAGCTTTGCACACTTTCCTCCCAACCTTGGGAGAATTACAAGTTCTCAAAGGCCTCGAACTTTGTCTTCCTTCTCCTCTGCGAACTCCTGTATATTGAGATTTGTTGTGCGTGTTCTCCTCGATGTTGTTCCTCCTGAACTTTCACTTCCGAATCCCCAAGGGATTCTTGGACTTCTGTGCCTCTGCAGAGTCTTCACATGCACACTCAGTGTTGTCTCTCCTGAGCTTCTCACACGCTCAGACCCCTAAGGGATTTTATCCTTCTTCCTTTATCCTGCAGATGGAGAAATAAGGATGCCCTTAATTTTATCCTTCTACCTGTTAAACGAACTGCATTCGACTCTGCGTTAATTCCTCCTGAGCTTATGTTGTTCCTATTTTCCATCGATGCACACTCTGATCCTGCCATCTTCACTGTTGTACTTGCCATCAATGACAAGCATACGCTACCTATTAAACATTTTCCAACATCCTCTTGTTCCTGAGGAAGGGTGATTTCTTCTCCTTGTAGTACTTTGGGTAGACCACTCTGTCTATGCTTTTGGAAGGTCTGAAAACTATCTTGCAAGTCAGACAGCAGTGTCTATACCCTCTCCAACACCTCCTCATAGGTCTTAGTCCCTTTGAACATTTCATCACAAGGGGACTCCTCATGTTTATAAGCCTTCATATTACAGTGGGCCATGTGATTTCCCACTAACTTATAAGGGTCATATTTCCTATGTTCGAGGTCTACCAAATTGACCTCCACCAGCACTGTCACTTCAACTTTGGAATGACCCAAGTTGAGTAGTGAGAATTTTCCAATCTGAACAGGAAAAACCAGCCAAGACTTCTTTTGAGCCATCTTTAGTTCTATCCCAATTCCACCTGTTACTATTTGATGAGCTACCTCCCTGCACACCAATCTGTCAGGCAGGAATTTTGAGAGTGCATGTGGAGGGATTGAACATCTGAAAACTCTGATGTAGGATAAATTATCCTCTATAAACTAGTCAGCAACTTCCCTGAGGCTTCTTGTGACCAACTCTGAAATGCGGGAAGGTGCACAGTCATACAGTATTTGATGTAGTGGTATTACCATGAAATGACAGATTTCATAGAATGAGTCCTTGGCGTTTTCTTCCCAAAGTTTAGAATGATATTCATGAATAGGTTTTGGGTGAGTCAGATTCCAACTCCAATTCATCAAAGGGAAAGGATTTTTGAAGCATATAGAATCCATGATGTATGCAGACATATACAAGGCTATTGGTCGGTTTTTTGGATCTTGCAGTCTGATATTCCATGACCTCCTTCGCTATGTTATCGGATAAAATATTATTCCAATTGAAGTTGTAACCTTCTGTTGCCTTGTGCAAAAGAGGTACCCATTCTGCAGGGAAATGGGTAGGACTTTTCTTCCTGAAAAGTCTACATAACATCATCGCTACATATACCATATACTCATTTAATGAGGCTATGGCATAAATAACATGGGTGTCGGCCCTGAATTTGGCTGTGTGTCTCCACCAGTCTTTGATTATGCCAAGATACGTTTGGTCTTACTCAAAACATTCTTTCCTTTGAAACTCACTCACGAAATCTTTATTATAAATATACTTGGGACTGGGAGACATTTTATACATTACTTTTATATGCTCTGGTCTGAAAGAGCCAATGAAGACCCCTCGGCTGTCCAGAATGCTTCTCGTCTGCACGTCTGTTCGCTCTGTTATCACCCCATAAATTATGGGAATCAGTTGATGACTTGGATATTATCTGTATCTAGTGATCTTATTGACAAATGATATTTCATTCTTCAAATAATTTTAGAAAAGAAAAGTAAAGAGGGCAAAAAAGAATTGGAACAAAAATCCCCATGCAATAATAGTAACTTGGTCATACCTTTCAAGCATGACCAAGTTCTTTTAAATTTTCAATGTTGATAGGTTAGTGAATGCATCTGATCAAACCATCTAATCCTGGTCAGATAGCCCCTAGGTTAGAATTAGTGAATGCATCTGATCAGACCATTTAATCCTGGTTAGATAGCCCCTAGGTTAGAATTAGTGAATACACCTGACCAGACCATCTAATCCTGGTCAGATAGCCCCTAGGAAGAATAAAATCTTAACCCAACAGTTTAATCTGGGTTATTTGTCTTGTGAAAGTAGGATAGAATGTAGATTAACTGCTTGGCCTGCCTTGCCCAAATAAAACCCGATTGATAAAGATGCCTCCCCATGCCCCCATGCCCAATGATAGTTGAAGTGATGTCCCCTTGGTGGTGTCTAAGAAAAAGTTTGGAAAACCCATAAGAAATGCACTAATCCTAAGTTTTCCTACACATGACTTTTCCGCTCCTGACATATGTTTCATTCACTTTCCCACGGTCCAGATCACGGCGCCTAGATCAACGGCTCACACAAAATTCCGGACCCCCCCTTGTGTTCTACCTTTAACGGAGGGGGGGGGGTATGGAATCGGCGATAATACCCACGCAGATCTGGATGGTGCAGGAGAGAGCGCGTGAATCCACGGACCACATTGGATTCCGGACCCCCCCTCCCGTTCTACCTTTAGCGGAGGGGGGGGGTACGGAATTGGTTATAACTCGGGCGCACATCTGGACGACTTTGAACAAGGCGCTTAAATCTACGGTTCACATTGAATTCCGGACCCCCCCCCTCCGTTCTACCTTTAATGGAGGGGGGGGTCCGGAATTGGTATTAAGGAACGCGCTAAGATCTGTGGCCAGGGAACTAGCGCGCAGATCAATGGCTCATAATGTATTCCGGACCCCCCCTGGTGTTCTGTCTTTAACCAAATGGGGGGGGGGGTTCCGGAATGAATATTCCTTGCCGCGGGCCCCTTGTTACATGTGTCATTTTCCTACTGGTCCAGAAGTCCCATCCTTCACATGCTGGCTGACATCCCGTCGCCCCTGGACGTCATCTTCCACTGAGTCCACTTGCTCCACTTGCTCCCGGGGTTGTGTCACTTCCCATAACTTCATTCAGTCCATGTTGTCAGTACCATAACCCCCTTCACTCATGAACAACCTCCTTTGGCAATTTTTACCTCCAATCACCAACCTCCACGTCAGTCGTCCGTATACTTTGGTCACCGTCACCTGCCATATCACCCCAAGTGGCCCGTTGTCCATTAATAACTGGATAATATGCCCATTGTCATGCTGACCGTATCTCCCACGCCAAACCGACCCCAATTTTGAATAAAACCGTCGTTTTCCCTTTTCATTCGTTATTCATCCATCGCGCCAGAAACATCTTATTCCTCCATAGCTTTCGTGTCACCTTCACCCGCAGTTTTCTAGCCCCACTAATGTATTGTTTATTGCAGGTATAGTTGCTGAAATGGTGTCAAAGAACAAACAAGCGGAAGAAGAAGAAAATCATTTTCTTCCTCCTCCGGTTGACCTGGATAAAGTCCCCTTGGTCGATAAAGATCGATTGATAGCAGACACTATTTGTGGTTTTGACTTCTCTGATCTGCAGTCATGGCTCCGGGAAGTCTTCCTGGACCAGAGCGACGAAATTGGACTCTGGGAGTCCAATTTGCCCCTGTATATCTTTCCCCAAATTCATCATTTCCCCAAGTTTTCCCTCAAATGCCAAGCCCATTACATCCCCGACCAGAGAGCCATAGTTTCTTCATTCGGAGACGTTCTTTTCTTCATCACCCCGGAAGATATTGACTAGATGATGCAAATTACCCATGTTGAATATGCATCTCCGTTCAGCTTAGAAATCCTCACTGAGCTTTATCTGAAAATAACCTTCCCCCATAGAGCTCAAATATTCGAGCTTTTTCTCCCCACTTCCGCTCCACTCCCATCCACCAATCCCCCGTACCCTTCTTCCACGTTTTCCACCAAAGGAAATCAAATTATCTCTTCCTTGTGTGCCTTGCTTGGTTACTATTCTGATCAATGGGTAGACGAGCCCATCCTGGGTTTTCTGTCCATTTTCTCAAATGATGAACAACCGACCACGCAATTCGACTACAGCACCTTCTTGGCCAATAATATCCATGAGCAATTTGTGAATTTCACCACAGAGGGCATGTTCAGGTATTCATCCATTTTGGCTTACATGTTCATCTATTTTCAAGCCGATAGGTTCAATTTCTCCATGCAGAAGATGGACGCCGACGGGAAGCCCCAGCCTGTCACAGCATGGACTTCTCTTTTGAAGCGTAACTCTGCTGAATACGACTTCAAAGATTTCATTGATCAATTTTATCACTCGGTGGTTAGTATGTTGAGTGGAATACCTGAGCCATGAATAAATGAAGAGGTCCAGATGATTCTACAGCTCTCGGACAATGTAAAGACGGGAGACTGGTACCTTTACCAGAAATATACCAAAATTAGAGTTTTTGGGTGCGAGTTGGCACCTTACAAGCTGCTGAGATATGTACCGGTAAGAATTTTTGCATTAGAATATATTAGGCAGATTATGAATTCTGATGATATTCACTTTGTTTCCTTAAAAAAGAAACAACAATTGAGGATTAAAGGGCAGATAGGTTCTTTTATCTGCAATAGTAGAGGTGTCGGTGAGGAAGCTGACAGAATATTGAAGGAGATGAAATTATTTAAGAGTTTCGTCTGGCACTATGATCCATATGGGATCATTTCGGAGATGAGGGTGAAAAATAAGAACGTTCTGTATGTTCATGAACCCAAGCCATAGATCGAGAAATTTGCAAATCAGACATAATGGGAGCCCGATACTTTGATCGACGAGGAACAACAAACTGAAGTGGAATAGCATACGCCCTCGACAAGTGCGCTACCCGCTACCACACCTCAGGTTAACAAAGAGAAGAGGCCCCGACATGAGTCATCTCCTCCTGTAACAGAGGTGTCATCAGAAGAATTCCAAATACACTCCAAAAAGCCAAAGACAGTTTCAGTGCCTGGCACAACAATAGAACAGGAAGTTTCTACTACCACAGTAACTACCACAATGGTCAAGCCAGACACTCTACCTTTTGGCTCCAGTCAGCATAAGGCAATATCAACAGCGATAAAATCCACAGGTTCTCCCCTAGATACTCCGCCGAGTAAGACTGGGCCCAAGTTGGGCATTTTTGAAAAATATGATTTGATCAAGAAGAAAAACCAGACTCTTACTACCAGCACTTATGCCCAATTTCAGAAGCAGTCGTCCTCAGCTCAGCACAGGCTTCTTTCAGCATTTGACACAGAAAAAGGTAGGATGCATATGGCTTACCTCCAAGCACAAGTGCTGGATCCCAAGGTTATATCATATTATAAAAGAGCCACATTTGAATTTCAAGCGAAAGACGTGCACCCAGTAGATCAGATGGATCTGCACAAGCAAACTGGGGAGATGGTTTTCCACACTTTGGCCCACGCTACAGCATCAACATCAAAATTTTGGGTAGCTTTGAGCAATGCCCAGACCCAACTGAAGCTGGAGAAAATATCATCTTTCGCAAAAGACAACAAAATCAAGACTTTGGAGGAGCTCGTCCTCAAGATCAACTATGACCCTGTGAACGTTAAGGCTGCCGAAGAAATGATCAAAAAGAAAAATGCTGACATCGCATCCTTAAGGAAGTAGCTAAAGCTCCCTCCAATAGAGGACCCACAGACAAAGGAGATAGCCGAAAAGGAAGGGGAAAAGGATGAGATGTCAAAGTTACTCATGGAGCAGAATGTTCAGCTGAAGGAGATGGAGGCTGAGATGGAAAGACTACTAAAAGAGAGAGAGAAGGCAAATATGATGGAAGGAATTCCATTGAGTGCTATCCCAATTGCAGGTTTGAGCACAGCAACAGTGACAACCATTCCATCAGCTGCATCAGTGCCACTACCGGAAGGAACGACAGACTTGTCCAAGTCTATGGAGAGAATGAACCTGCAAGAGTCAGAGATCAGCAGGCTTAAGAAAGAAGTGGAGAATCTCCAAGAGCTTAAGACTTCTTTCCAGACAAGCCTATCTAGAGAAAAGCAGGTAACAGAGCACCTCAGGAAAGAGCTACAGCAGTTTCAAAAGAAAACAATGGTAGGGAAGACTCTGGCAGAGATCAAAGAAATTGTGTGGACAGATATTTCCAAGTCCATGATTGAAATCTGGCCAATGGTTCAAATCATGTTTGAACAAAATGAGTTGCTCGAGAGGAGTAAGCAAGTTATCGAGAAGATCAGAACGGATTTGGGAGACATGCCAGCCCAAGCGAATGAAATCATAAGGTTCCTGAATTCAAAGACCAGGGAGGAACTAGAAGAATTAAAGATTGAGGATAGGATAGAAACCATACTTGAAGTCAAAAGGGTTCTGACCAAAAAGGGTCTCATGCTTCAGCTTGAGGAGAAGATCCAAGTCATGGATCAAGGAGTGCAGAAGTTTTTCAATAAGATAGATGCTCTCCAAAGGAAGGGCTTACCTGGCCTGAAAGTCATCAATGATAAATTAATGACTCTCCCTGACTACAAGAAGAGGTTGACAGAAATATCTAAGGACAGTTCAAAGTTTGCAGGGGTACAAGGAAGTATCACAGGTAGAGCATTCATGGAGGCCCTGCAGTTGGATATTGGTATCCAACATGAAATTAAACACATATTCACCATCAAGCCTACATTTGCTAAATATACAGACATGGATGAAGTGTATCGGAGATTGCTAAAAGTCACAGTGCCAAATCATATCAGATGGGAGGAACTTTGTGATCTACTAGATTAGTAGATGAGCTGTCACCATCCAGTCACCTGTCCAGTCAGAAGAGGATGTGAAGGCACCTCGCCAACGACCTACCCTAGAAATACCACATGCAGTTGTACTGAGTCATCAAACAGTTTTTGATTAGTTAAAGTAGTTAGACTAAAAATAGAATGAGCACGTCCTGATCTGTTATGACAGGAACGATTGTAATTTGAATTATAAATACTTCAACTCTCGAAGTATTGAGGGTTGTTGATTCACACACCCTACTTCTATCAAACTGTACTATTTTTGAAGAGATCTGCCATTAATAAAGAAGAATCACTTTACAGGATTCTTGCGTATGTTCACTGGTGATGTCAATCTTCTACGTTGAATTTTTTCTTTCTTCGTAATCATTTTGTCTTTCTGGAACTAATCTTTATGAATAACGTAACGTTGCAGGATTTATCTCTGATACCCTGTTCCCGATTCTAAAAATTTTAACATTTATCTTCTAATATCTTCAATTAAGAAATTCTTAACTGCTTGTTAGTTGAAGTTATTTTTCTCATCTTTTCTTATGTCCATCATTTTAATTACTAAAGATCCAGTGAGTATATTATCTCGCCTTGTGAAGGACTTCTTTGGCGTTTCTGGTTGTTTCTTAAATTTAATCAAATACAGACCCCATAGCCCAATGGATGTGTGAAACTGTCTCAACCAATTTATAAACTCTTTTTACAACAAAACCCACGTGTTCCTTTTACCTAGACTAATATCTGAAGTCAAGAAACAAAGCTAAATCATATAGAGAGATCCCTCTCTGAAGCTGGAAGGGCTAGATCCCAGCTTTAAAAGCGGTTGGTTAAGGTTACCTTTGTAGATTTCTTCTTTTTCAACCTCTAGGAAATTTACCAAGTGCTAACATAAATGGCGACTCCACTGGGGAAGAACTAAAACTGAAATACCTCGTTTTTCTTCCCCTAAAGAAAGTTTGACCCTGAAAGGAAAGTAATGGTTAGAGGTTGATTGACTCTGTACATATTATTTTCAGAATCTCCCTTTGAATCTTTTCCCACTCTTAATGTCCCTCTATGACTGTCCCTGCAGCAGTACAACCTAATATCGAGCCCGGGCTATCGAATCAAACGCATATTGCGTCAAACCTTTTTTATATAATCCTCGAAACTTCCAATAACCGGGAAGAACTCGAACGTTCATGGGCAGCCATTGAACAAGACATAGCTACTCAGGAACAATTGGAAGCTAGATGACGTCAACGTATAAATCTCCCCTAGTTCCCTTCACCATAAATTAAAAATATTTATATAAAAACCAAAAAGAGTTCTGGCTCCCAAGAAAGTTCACACTCGATCTCATCCCGACCCAGAACCCTCTACAGTGATAGATAATCCCGAGCAGTTGTTGAGGCGAAAGACCTTAGCTACCAGTTCAGCGAGTTATACTCTCCTTCACCAGTATCCTTCTTTTTCCGGAGAGCCAGATACCTTTCAAAACCTCGACCTTGGTCTTCTTCCACCACGAAACCTTGTTAGAACACGGTCTAAAAATTTTGCGTCTAAGCTCATCTTTGACCCAACTTTGTTGCAACCCCGAACCCCTAAAGTCTCATCCCCTACGACTAAACTACCAAGCACTACCTTAGCACCGCCCAGTCCGTCATCGCTCTCATCTTCCATCGCTACCTCTCCAACCACTCGGGTCATCGTCCCTCCTCCTCCGCCCATCATGGCAGCCCAATATGCCCCATTGATGCTGGCCGCACCACTACATGCCATGCCCCAAGACTACCAGATGAGACTTCCACAGTTTGATGCAACCGAACCTTTAAACGCACAACAACATGTGGATAAAATGAACGATTACTTGGATTTGCAAGAAGTTGATGAAGTCAACGTTCAAATGAGGCTTTTCACTCAGAGTCTGACCGGAGACGTCAAGAAATGGTTCAAGGCTTTACCCGCTGCATCAATCCCTGACCTTGTCGCATTCCAAAGAAGATTTCTTGACCGGTGGGAGGTAAAGAAAAACCCTCTCCAGATACTGTCAGAATATGAGAATATAAAAAGAAATCAGGGGGAGACAGTACAAGATTATTGCACCCGTTTTAACAATTTATATAATGCAATCCCAACGGAAATCAAACCTCCCCAGGGTATGGCATTGATCAAATTCCCTGATGGATTTGATGCTGACATGTCTTACCAATTAAGAGAGAGAAATGCTGCCACCCTAGAGGAAATGCAAAAAGGTGCTATTAGTGTGGAGGCTAATCTGTTAGTGAAACGGGCCCGTCAAAGTTCAGAAAGGAGAGTCACGATCAAAGAAGAACCTTCTACGTCAAACAATGATTCCAAATTAGATTCTGTGGTCAGAAGTTTGGCATTATTGATATAAAGAACGAGTATTTCAGATAGAAATCCTCCGAGAGACGACACACCGGCTCCTCAGATCCGAAACCCCAATTTTAGAAGGAATCCTCCTCAAATCAGGCAAAGGGATCCAAGAGATCAAAGAGATCAAAGAGAGCAGAGAGGCCCAGATCAACCGATTAGACCTCCTCTATAGGAAAACTATGCTGATGAAGGGGGAGAGGTGATAGAAGAGTTGGAAGACACTCACATTAACCTCATGGGTATTCATGATAATGAGGCCATTTTCCTCACCCAAGAAGAGCAGGAACTCTTTCTGCTAAATCAAACAAAGATAAGTGAGGAGGCCGAGGATGGACAACAGGCTTTTGAGAACCCTATTTTGGAGGTGCACCGTCAATACAATCTGCGAAGTAAGAAAACATAAGGAAATTCCTCGAAAAGGATAATTGAAACACAGAAGGTAGCTGAGACTGAGAAAACCCCGAAACCAACGACTGATAAAAAAACTCCTGAGAAGGGTAAGACCGACGCTCCGGTGAAGAAAAACATCACCATACTGAAAAAACCAGCATAGCTCGAAGTTGCACCTGTTAATCCACCTAGTACTTCTGAGCAGAAGAATATGGTGGACCAATCAGAATCAACGAATCATACCCAAACTCCTGTGCCTTTCAGCCTAGAGGGCGAATTGGCCAAAATTAAAATTCCTATCCCACTTACAGAGTTGATAAGCAGAAGCAGTTATCGCTCACAAGTACTAAAAGCATTAGCCATCGAACCTGACATAGGCACCAAGGCCTTGACTATTGGATCAGTGACACATTCAAACACTGTGAACCTTACTGACGATCATCCCGAGCTCCTTTTCAGACCGGAAGTAGATGGTCGAGATGATACCGGTGATGTAGCTCCCTTTTACATCAGTTTGAACATACATGATTTGATCTTGCATAATGCCATGCTGGACTCTAGTGCCTCACATAATCTGATGCCTAAAGCCGTAATGGAAAAACTAAGATTGGAGGTTACTAGGCCTTACAAAGATCTACATTCATTTGACTCCAACAAAGTCAAATGTATTGGTCTGATTAAAGACCTCTACATCACCCTGGTTCAGATCCCTTCAAAAATCATGGTAATGGACGTAGTGGTTGCAGACATCCCGCCAAAGTATGGTATGTTGTTGTCCCATTCTTGGGGAGCTAAGTTGAAAGGAACCCTGCAGCTGGATATGTCTTACGCCACTATCCCAGTGTTTGGACAACAGAGGAGGTTATACCGAGAAACACTGATGAAATATATGGTCAGTAGTCAAGAGAAACCTCATAATTACCCCCTTTACTCTACCCATTCAGATTTAGATTCATTCATCTTGTACAATGATGCTGATACTGAAGATCAAGATACTCAGCTGATAGAAGATGTAGCTAATCAACATGAAGGTCTAGAAAGCGGTGAGGCAGCAAAGATGGAAAATGTAATCACGGAAGATTTCCCCGCTCATTTCTGGAGTATGGATTTCGATGGAGCTATAAGTAAAGAAGGAGCAGGAGTTGGAGTCTGGTTGCATAATCATCGAAAAAGGTATTCAGAAAATCATTCCTATAAGTTAAATTTCCACTGCACTAACAACGTTGCCGAGTATGAAGCTTTGATGCTCGGTCTGAAGCTATTGAAAAAAGTTGGTGCTAAGCAAATAATGGTAAGGGGTGATTCTGAATTAATTATTAAACAAATTAAAGGTGAATATTCTGCTAAACATCCATGCCTTAGAGCCTACAGGAACTCTATCCTTGATGCGTTGAAGTGTTTTAACGAGGTTGACTTGCAGGTAATGCCGAGAGGACAGAATATTCTGGCCGATGGGTTAGCTTCGTCAGCAGCCTCCTGCAAGATCCCTTTCCGCCAAACTTGCCCATACACTATTGAAGTGAAATGCAGACCGACAGTGCTCGATAATATCAGGTACTGGCAAGTGTTCGGAAATGACGATTAGATAGAGGACTTTCTGCAATGCAAGAATGATTTTGAATGTACAAACATAGATGTAGAGAATGAAAACGAGAATGTAAATAACTCTGAATTTGAGATAGATAGTGTTAATACTGTAAATACGGTAGATACAGTAGATTTAGGAGAGTTAGGGGTTGACGAAATAGATGCCGATGTTTTACAACTGAAAAGTAATGTTTTACCTAGAGGGCTTGTCCCTTTAGAAGATCTGTTTGACAATGACGACGTAGCTAGGAAACCAAAAATAGAAGCCCATGGGAAAAAGGTAGAGGACTGCAATATAGGGACTGACGAGAAGCCTAGGATGGTCAAACTGTCTAAATCTTTACCCCTAGAACAAAATCTTAAGTACGTTGAACTATTCAAAGATTATTCAGACGTTTTTGCCTGGGGCTATGAAGATTTGAAAGCCTATGACACCAGCATTATACAACATAGGATTCCCATAAAGGAAGACCAAAAACCATTTAGGCATAAACTTAGGAGGATAAATCCCAAGTTGCTTCCCTTGATAGAAAAGGAGATCAAGAAAATGTATGATGCCAAGATCATAGTCCCACTACGTTTCTCTAAGTGGGTTTCTAATTTAGTCCCTACACGTAAGAAAACCGGGGAGATCAGACTCTGCATAGATTTTCGAAATCTAAACAAAGCATCTTTGAAGGATAATTACCCCTTGCCTAAAATGGATCACCTCCTGTAAAGAGTGGTCGGGTCCAGTCGAATTTCTCTGTTAGATGGTTTCTTAGGCTACAACCAGGTCCTAGTTCACCCCGACGATCAGGAAAAAACCGCTTTCACCACACCATGGGGCACTTTCATGTATGTGAAGATGCCTTTTGGTCTGATGAACGCAGGAGCAACCTTCCAGAGGGAAATGGATATCGCCTTCGTCGAAGAGTCAGGTAAGTTTATTGTCGTTTATTTGGATGACGTGACCGTATTTTCCCAATCTGATGATGAACACCTGCGGCACCTTAGACGAGTTTTCGAAAAGTGTAGGAGGTTCGGAATCTCTTTGAATCTGAAGAAATGTCTTTTTGGGTTAGAAGAAGGAAAACTGCTAGGACACATCATCTCTAAAGAGGGAATCAGAATTGACCCCAGCAGAATAGAGGCCATACTAAAGCTAGAACACCCACAAAACCTCAAAGAACTACAGTCTTTTATAGGGCAAATTAACTTTCTTCGAAGATTCATTCCTAATCTGGCTGAGCTCCTCCGAAACATTACAAACATGCTAAAAAGGACGCTAAGATAAAGTGGGACTCTGAGTCCCGATCATCCTTTGAACAAGTCAAACGAGCACTCACGGAAGCCCCAGTTTTGATTAGTCCCGATTTCACTAAAGATTTCTATCTTTTTTCTTTCACCTCTGAACATACGATAGCAGCTGTATTACTGCAAAAGAACAGTGAAGGGTATGAACAACCCATAGCTTTCTTCAGCAAATCTTTAAGAGATGCTTCCCTGAACTATAATATTATGGAGAAGCAGGCTTTTGCTTTGGTAAAGGCTATAAAGGACTTCAGGGTCTATGTTCTCCATTCGCACATCATAGCATATGTTCCGAGCGCAATAGTGAAAGACATATTGACACAAGACAACCCTGATGGGAGAAGGGGAAAGTGGATTGCAGTTATTCTAGAATACGACATAGAACTTAAGCCCACAAAACTGATCAAAGGCCAAGGCCTTGCCAAACTGATGGCTGAATCTAACTTTCAGGCTCTTGACATTAATTTTCTAGAAGTGGCAGATGAACAGGGCGAGATGGCGACTCCAAACGTTAAAGAGGTTTTTCTAAACTCTCCATGGTATGCAGACCTTATTTTTGTCTTACAAAATTTACAAGCTCCCCTTGGTTTAACTAAAACTAAAGCTAGATTTTTAAAGTTGAAAGCTTTGAAATTTTGTATTCTAGAAGGAAATTTGTATTGGAAAGATCCTGCAGGTATTCTTCTAAATTATCTACTGAAAGATGAAGCGGATAAAGTTTTGCAGGAGTTTCATGCAGGTGAATGTGGTGGCCATTTGAATTGGAAGGTTACAGGCAACAAAATACTCAGAGCTGGATTTTACTGGCCCACCCTGTTTGCAGATGTACATCAAAAAGTAACATCATGTCACCAGTGTCAATTGTTTGAGGGTAAAAGGAAACTCCTTCCTCTACCTCTTAAACCAATTTCAGTTGAGGCCCCTTTCTAGCAATGGGGACTCGATTTCATTGGAGAAATACACCCTCCGTCTTCATGCCAACATCGGTGGATTCTTACTACCACTGATTATTTTACCAAATGGATCGAGGCTGTACCAAGCAGGCAAGCCACTGACTCTGTCATTATCAAATTTCTTGAAAATAATATTTTATCCTGTTTTGGTTGTCCTAGGAAGATCATTACTGACAATGCAGTTGCCTTTCGGTCGAAGAAACTCATCGATTTCTGCAGTCGTTACCACATTGGCTTGGGGAATTCCATAGCCTACTACCCTCAGGGGAATGGGTTGGAGGAATCCTCAAACAAGACGTTGGTAAATATCATCAAGAAAACATTGCAGGAGAATAAAAAATCATGGCATGACAAGCTGGTATTTGCTTTATGGGCAGATAGACTGACCACCAAAAGGTCCATTGGTATGTCACCATACCAGCTGGTATATGGTACTGAGGCTGTGTTCCCAACTTCTTTGGGGGTCCCTGTCATGAAGTTACTTCAGGAAATGCAAGTTGAGCCAAATGACTCCCAGATAAGAATCAATCAAATGATTCATTTGCAACAGACTAGAGAAGAAGTTTTCAACAAAACACAGGTCATCCAAGAAAACATCAAGAATATCTTTGACAAATGAACCAAGGAGGATGATTTTGAGCTGGGGGACCTGGTGTTGAGATGGGATGCCAGGAACGAGGATAAGGGAAAGCATGGGAAATTTGATCATCTGTGGACAGGGCCCTACATGATCCAAGCTTTCAGAGGAAACAATGCCTTTTTGCTAAACAATGCCGATGGGTCAGATCTGCCAGGAGCACCTGTGAATGGCAGGATGTTGAAACATTATGTCCCACCTCAGTAAAAGATTTCAAGGACTCACTCTCCATTCTATATACCCATTTTAATTTTCAGTCTTTACTTGCATTCTCTGAGGAAAGAACATTGGTTAGTTTGTTGAAGCTCTAAGAGAAGGCCCTAAGCTGCTGATCACTGTTTTTTGAAGTTTTCCTAAGAATAAGACCAACGAAGGCTACTAGACATATATGTTCAAAATGACCAAGAAAATGGATTCTTGGCACTTAACAGGGAAAGTACCATCCCCAGGTGGAGCCACTGTTATCACCCCATAAATTATGGGAATCAGTTGATGACTTGGATATTATCTGTATCTAGTGATCTTATTGACAAATGATATTTCATTCTTCAAATAATTTTAGAAAAGAAAAGAAAAGAGGGCAAAAAAGAATTGTAACAAAAAGCCCCATGCAATAATAGTAACTTGGTCATACCTTTCAAGCATGACCAAGTTCTTTTAAATTTTCAATGTTGATAGGTTAGTGAATGCATCTGATCAGACCATCTAATCCTGGTCAGATAGCCCCTAGGTTAGAATTAGTGAATGCATATGATCAGACCATCTAATCCTGGTCAGATAGCCCCTAGGTTAGAATTAGTGAATACACCTGACCAGACCATCTAATCCTGGTCAGATAGCCCCTAGGAAGAATAAAATCTTAACCCAACAGTTTAATCTGGGTTATTTGTCTCGTGAAAGTAGGATAGAATGTAGATTAACTGCTTGGCTTGCCTTGCCCAAATAAAACCCGATTGATAAAGATGCCACCCCATGCCCCCATGCCCAATGATAGTTGAAGTGATGTCCCCTTGGTGTTGTCTAAGACAAAGTTTGGAAAACCCATAAGAAATGCACTAATCCTAAGTTTTCCTACACATGACTTTTCCGCTCCTGACATATGTTTCATTCACTTTCCCACGGTCCAGATCACGGCGCCTAGATCAACGACTCACACAGCATTCCGGACCCCCCCT
>ML796335.1:326830-337444 GCA_009831015.1 Picea engelmannii
CTAAATCCATTATGTAGGTTCTCATTCTAACTTTCTAGAAGGCAAAGTTTGTTCCATTGAATAGAGGGGCCTTATTGGTTGAATTTCCTTCATGGCTTGACATGTTTAAGCTCTAGGATATACCCTTAGATAAAAGGGGGCGGCTCTGATACCAATTGTTGGACAACTGAGAGGGGGGGGGGAGGTGAATCAGTTGTTACCGTGCTTAAACAATAATGCTTCTTTTAAACTCTTTGCTGAGACACTAAATGATGATCACAATAATGCAGGGAAATAAACAATGGCACATTCAACATCAGTCACATATATAAGAAACACAGAGACAAATATTTCCTGAGGAAACCCATATAGGGTAAAAACCTCTTTTTCTCTATATGATAAGTAATGGTTACAATATTTACATTATCATACATATGAGCACCAACTCATAATGAGGCTACAACCTCTGTTTAACAAGATGCAACTTGCTGAGAGCACCAACTCTCTGTTTTCTCTAGGACCCACTAGAAGGAAGCACCAACTCCCTGGTTTTTCTAGCACCAACTAGAAGGAAGCACCAACTCCCTGGTTTCTCTAGCACCAACTATAAGGAAGCACCAACTCCCTGTGTTCAAGCACCCACTTGAACCTCTGAGGACAACAGTCCTCCCTAGCACCTCCCAACCACCCTAAAATATAAATCTTTGATTCTGAAACTTATTACAGTGATATAATGTTCAATAATGGCTTACCCGACTTATCACTGTTCTGATGCATTTCATTGCTCTATCTGCCTCATTGCCTTTCTGCTCACATCACTTGCGTTGTCTGGTCTTCTACTTTTTATGCTCTGTGCGCCATCTCCATTCTCTGCACAGTTCCTCTTCTGTGCTATTCAGCTGCTGCTCTCTCCTCCTTCTTCACACCTAAATCACCTTTACCAACAACACTCACAACAAGCTCCAACAGCAACAACAACCCCATCTCTTCTCTGTACCGTGTATTTATAGCTTCTGTGCACCTTGTGCATGCAGTGTTCACAATGCCTCTGTATGCTGACTCTACATTGTTATCCTCCACCTCTCAAGTGCTCTGTATGATCATCATCGTGACTCTTCAGCTTCTCTGGTGGTTCACCCCGCGTGTCCAGCATCACTGCATGTTATACTGAGATTCCTCAGTCTCTCTGGCAGTTTAAGACTCTTCGTCTTCTCTGAGACAGTCACACTCTTGATCTTCATCGACCCTAATCAACGGTTCATGATCTTGGTGAATCAACGGTCCTGATCTCATCGTGATCTCACATCTCGTTGTTCCTTCATTGGATATTTTCGTTATTCCAAGTCGCGATAGGCGAGACTCCGAGATGGAGCTCATATCAACGGTCCACATCTTTTGATGTATTGACGGTCAGGATCATTTCGTGATCTCGCATCTCGTTGATCCTAAGATGGATATTTTCGTCACTCCAAGTCATGATAGGCGAGACTCCGAGATGGATCTCAGATCAACGGTCCACATCTTTTGATGTATTGACGGTTAGGATCATTTCGTGATCTCGCGTCTCGCTGATCCTAAGATGGATATTTTCGTCACTCCAAGTCACGATAGGTGAGACTCTGAGATGGAGCTTTATGGTGCTCTGATATTTCGCCACGCGTCCTCTTGATCCAACGGTCCATGATTAAATCGCGATCTTGCATCTTGTGAATCTGGAGATGAATCATCTCACCTCTTCGAGTCGCGATCCGCGAAACTCCGAGATGGAGCTGAGATCAACGGTCCACGATCTCGATGATTCTATGATCCAGATCTCATCATGAACTCACATCTCACGATTCATTTGACTTTCCAGTCAGCCACATGACGATCTTTCGCCACGTGTCCTCTTGATCCAACGGTCCACGATTAACTCGCTATATCGCATCTCATGATTCCTTTGACTTTCCAGTCAGCGACATGACGATATTTTGCCACGTTTCCTCTTGATCCAATGGTCCACGATTAACTCGCTATCTCGCATCTCGTGAATCTGGAAATGAATCATCTCGCCTCTCTAAGTCGCGAGTCGTAAAACTCCGAGATGAAGCTGGATCAACGGTCCAGAACAAAACTTTGATTTGATGGCTGCGATTAAATCGCGATTTCGCATATCGCGATTTTGATAGTTATGTTTCTTGCCTCTCCATGTCGCGATTCATGAAACTCCGATATGGAGTTACATCAACGGTCCACATAACCCCTTGAGATGGACGATCCTCCTGCTTTCGAGATTTTGTGAGCCCATTTTCTCCTAGCACTTTAAAGAACATGCAGGTTCTCCTCGATCCAACGGTGGTCAGATCCTGTGCTTAGATCTAACGCCTGAGATCTATCATTCTCTTCAGCGTGCTCTCTTCTTGTTTTTATTCATATCTGACGGCCCTCATGCTGTCGGGAATTTTGGATGGGATCCAACGATCAACGACGCTTCTCCTCCAAGTTTACACATCCTTCTTACTTGGAAGAATTTCGACTCTGCACTAATTCCTCCTGAGCCTACGTTGTTCCTGTTTGTCCATCGATGCACATTCTGATCCTGCCATCTTCACTGTTGTACTTGCCATCAATGACAAGCATATGCTATCTATTAAACATTTGCCAACAAAAACAACACTAATTCCAACCCGACCCACATCCTCTTGAACTTTATTTATACATTACAATAGCACATCGACATCCTTAGGTCGAAGCCTAGGTGTCAAAACCCTAGATACCAAAACCCTAGGTGTCTAAACCCTAGGTCAACTTGACCCACGTTTTCAGGGCTTTGCCATCCTGTCTTTCCTTCCTTCTCGTGCAGTGCTCCAAAGCATCTAATGGTGGCTTTTTCCACTTGCTGAGTTGTCCATGATCCTTCTTCTTTGCTGATCTGTCATCCTTGATCTCCTCATCCAACAACTTTCTTTCTCGGGCTTCGCTCCATCTTTTCTTCTCTTTTGCACACTTCAACCCAGTAACAGTCCTTGTGTCTTCAGCGCAGTTCACATTTCGTATTTTCTTCCTTGATCTTCGCTTCCTTCCATAACCAAGGGCCAACAGTATGGGGGGATAAACTCGACTAGTTAGGGAAAGGGGGATAAAATTTAAGGATAAGGATCTAAGCTAGGGAGCTTAAGACAAAAAGGAATATTATATGTGTTGGATTACTAAGAGGGGTGTGAATCGGTAATAGAACAATTCAATCCTTTTTAACCACAGTATGTAAGTGTTACTTATATTTTTTATCAATATAGAATTATCATCCAATAAGTGCAGAGTAAATAAACCATGAGCAATGTAAATGTGTTGAACCCACATAGAATAGATCTAGCTAGAAAATACCACACACATTTGTAGAGAGAAATTAAGAAAGAAGAAGCAAGAGAGAAAGAATAGAAGAATTATAATTAACCATATTCCACACTCAAAGAGTGAATAATTTATAATAGATATAGGATACATGAGTGACTAATGATCCATAGTGGTGGTCTAGATTGATCTGGACACACACCAGAAATTACAAGAGTAAACTGCCACCTAGTCTAGTCTCTCAGGCAGTTATGGGAGTGAACTATTACCTAGTTGAGTTAACAAGTCAACTAGTCTTCAGTTAACTAACTGAACAAAGAGTAGTGAGATGGTGATGATCGTTGCATGGTGACAAAACCAATGCAACATCTAAACTCAACTCAACTAGTCAAACTGAAGTGTCAACTGAAAGAGAATATTCTCCAGGTGGAATATTCTCCCCTAAAATATAGGAGGCTGAATAATGACTAATTATGACTAATAAACAAGGAATAAACTTAGAAAAAATCAATCCTAGGTGTGTGTGAAGTAACTCCAAGACCCCCCCTGAACATCACTATGGTGAAAATAAAGAATGGGTCCCAGCTACGAGGCCATGTTAGGTACCCAAATACAAAATATACACTGAACTAAATGAGGAAAGAGGGAAAACCTCATGGGAACAAAACCCCCCCTCAAATTACAATGCATAAAATGAAAAATGATAAGGAACAAAAGGCAGTTGCTAAGCAACCATGTCCTTCACTCCAAGAAGACCTTGCAACTGTGCAAGTTTGTGCTCTTTGAAGATTTTGTTGAAGAAGTAGATGTCTGCACGGATCTGATGAAGTATATGCATCATTGATATTTCCACACATATCCACTTTATCTTCTTGTAATGAATAATATCCAAATAAATTTTGGATGAAATTTTGAAAACCATGCAGTCGTTTCCAGAAAAATGTTGAAATTTTTTTTATTTTAAAATGATCATAACTTCACTTTCCGGACTCCGTTTTGGACGATATTTTTTTTGAAATTGGATATTTTACCGAGAGGAATTAAAATATCCAATTTTTTTTAGTAAATTTGGCTCAGAGAATATAAGAATGGAGTCTGATGTGTGTGGCTCTCTTTTTGTCTCCTGAGATGCATGCATGGTGCATGCAAAAGTGTCTGCATGTGACTCCTGAGATGCATGCCATATATCTTCCACATGAATTTCAAAAAACAAATATGAAATGGAGTAGTCATCATCTTCAATTAATGGAATACAAATTTCTGCAAAAACGTTTGTAGAAGACTCTTCATAGTAAGAGGCTTGATCTTCTGATGGCTTCTCTTCTGGCTCTATCTGTTCGACCTCCTGCATGAAATCTTCACAATATTCTTTATTCCCAAATATAACCTCCAATCTGGTCCATAATTCATTTGGAGTTAATCCTTGTAATTTTTCATATACTTGATGAAAAAGTTCGAGAGAAACAGACATGCCGATACTTCCTATGGTCATATCTTGTTTATTGAGAAAGTCATTTTTCTCATCAAAAGAATTAGGCTCTACTTCCATTGCCATGGTTATTTGGTATAAGCCTCTACTTCTGAGAAGAATTAGAATCGCTTGCTTCCATTCCAAATAGTTATGAGGCATGAGAAGTATTTTCGGTGAATAATCCATCTTTTGTTGTCTTCAATCTTTTGTACCTGCAAAAAATGATTTGGTGTAGCTTTTTCTTAGCAGTCCATCGGCTCTGATACCATGTAAATGTGTTGAACCTACACATAATAGATTTATCTAGAAAATACCACACACATTTGCAGAGAGAAATTAAGAAAGAAGAAGCAAGAGAGAAAGAATGGAAGAATTCTCGTTAACCGTATTCCACACTCAAAGAGTGAATAATTTACAATAGATATAGGATACATGAGTAAATAATGAACCATAGTGGTGGTCTAGATTGATCTGGACACACACCAACAGTTACAAGAGTAAACTTCCACCTAGTCTAGTCTCTCAGGCAGTTACGGGAGTGAACTGTCACCTAGCTGAGTTAACTAGTCAACTAGTCTTCAATTAACTGACTGAACAAAGAGTAGTGAGTTGGTGATGATCCCAATGTTTCATGGTGACAAAACCAATGAAACATCTAAACTCAACTCAACTAGTCAAATTGAAGTGTCAACTGAAAGAGAATATTATCCAGGTGGAATATTCTCCCCTAAAATATAGGAGGTTGGATAATGACTAATTATCACTAATAAACAAGGAATAAACTTAGGAAAAATAAATCCTAGGTTTGTGTGAAGTAACTCCAACAAGAAAACGAACAATCATACATATACACAGTACACCAGTATTTTTACGTGGAAACCCAAAGCGGGAGAAAACCATGAAATGTTTTTTCTTATATGTTTTTAATAATTACAGTCATTGGAAGCACTTGTTAGTGTCATTATTTTCAAGGTAGAGTTATACATTTTTCAGTAGTTTACAAAGTGTTGGATGCAGGTCGGATCAGAATTAAAGGCTATTTTTGGAGGAGAAGCATGCAAGAGGAAAAATACAGTTGGAAGGAAAATCAGTATGTGCAAGAAAGGCAGGTGAAGTGTGCATGCATGGAAGACCTAACGACATTAGGGTTAGGGTTTTTGTAATTCATTGTAATGGTTGGTGAGCTAAGGATATAAATAAGTAGTACCTAGGAGAGGAGGGGGGGATTAACATAGAGGGAAAAAGAGAGGAAGAGTAATGTAATAAATGTATGAATCATTAATTTGGTGAGCTAAGGAAGGAGTGAAAGACTCGATTCTGAGGGTTAGATCACAGGTTGAGGACCCTGTTGTGATCTAGTCAGCCTCGCAGGGATCGAGGAGCCTATGGGAAAGAGGGAGAACTAAGATTGTAACCACGCACGATGTGAGGTAATTCCAACCTATAATAAAAGCTTGAGATCCAGATCTTTGTGGACATATCCCAGGAGGGGGTGAACCATGGTAACATTGTTTTAAATGAATGAATGAATGCATTTTTGTGTCTGATTAGTTGGTGAATGTTAGATGAATGAAGTAACTAAGTATATTTGGTATTCCAAATGCATGCATTAAATGAATGTTATAATTAGATAGTAGATGGACTAAATAAAGTTTACAGAGCACAACCACAGATCTTTCTCAATCTCAGGTTGCAAACAACTGAGTATTGCAGCCACCGATAGATCTATGTTGGGTGAGACTACGAAGTACACCCTGTGTGTAGCGTTGCCTTCTGGGTTACTAGAGGGGTCGATAGTTTTTAAGGGATTTTGTTGGGAATATTCTTAGTTCTAAACTAGGGTCCATCTATGATGGTCAATGAGAATAATAATAAGGGATCCTCAATACCAATAGGAGAAGTGTAGATAAAGGAAATACCAACAAATGGTTCTGTTGTCGGTTGATTGAAAGAAAATGGGATTGAGCATATAAGATCTACTAAAGAAGCATCAAAAGAATGCGGGATTGAATGACAAGAAGGGAAAATAATGTGAATCTAAAAGGGGATGTTGAGACTGTGGAATCTCGTGAAGGTAGAGATAAAGAGTTGGTTGAAGACAAAGGAGTTAGAGTTTGGACAGAAAGATAACAGAAACCTGAAGTTAATACCGTGCAAATATCTAAACAAATACATATTCACCGACTTGCATGAAGTATTTTTTTATGATTTCCCACACATATTGCAGGAGTGGATAAAAATATTGAAATACAACCATCCTATGAATCAGATTAGAGAGCTAGAGTGGAATCCGAAAGAGATCATGCAGTGATAATGAGTTGATAATAATTTTACGCACGCAGTAGATTTCTGGCTAGACAACATTGTATCACAGAGTTTGCAATAGATACAATGAAGTCCTACAACCAGATCAAGTGGATCATGGTGACATCTAGAAAGACATGCAGTGGAGTACCCTACCAATATAAGGTGAATACCAAGAAGAGAGTCATAGCTGCGAGGGAAGGCTTGGCAAGTGATGAAGAGGAGGTAGATCTTCTCTGGGTTGTGGAGAAGATTGAAGAAATCCTACATTCGACATATGAGAGCAAGATGAGAGGTCCAAGAGAGGAAATAGAAGGTAGAACTCCTATTGATATCAGTGTTAGTGTGGAGCCCATAAACCCATGTGCGACTAACACACCAAGAAGAATGCCACCATTTAGACAACTAAATTTTGGGATAAGGAAGACAACAGGAAGTACATATACACAAGGAACAACAACTGGGGCATCCAGTTCAGAAATTAGTAGTTAAGTATATACACCACGTGGAGGTATTAGTTCATCATTTAAGATGGCAGGACATGATCTCACCATCAGGTTACTGGAATTTAAAGGAGAAGTGTCGGAGGACCCGGAGAAGCACATGTTTATATATGAAAATATTTGGGAAGAAAAAAAGATCACAGATGAGGACACTAAACTTGCACAATTAGATTTCATGTTAAGAGACCATGCACTAGATTGGTATATGATTTTACCTGCAAACAGTCTACCAGGGACAACCAGGACGATTGGAGATATCAAGAAGCTATTGATAAATGAGTTCTAGAAGCCGAGTTCAAAGGATCAATACATGAACGAGATGATAAAGATCAGACAGAAGCCTAGAGAATCTGTATGGGATATTGACCAGAGATTCAAAGGACTAAAGGGAAAGCTAAAATATGTCATGACAGATATGCAACATAGGCATATGTTTCTCAATTCATTGTTACCACACTTGAAATATCCATTACAAAAACAAAAGTTTCAGACGCAGGAAGAGTCTCTCCATGCAGCCCTACAACTGGAAGAAAACCAATATCAGAAGATAGATCCAACCATCGAGGAGTTAAAAGAGGATATGAAGAAATTAACATTCCAACTAAACCAGAACATGAACAAGGACAAAAGAGAAGTTGTTTGGTGTACCACATGTAGGGCAGAATGACACCATAAGAATGAATTTCCAACATTCACGCAGTACATGCCAGCAGTAATGCCAAATCAATTACCAAAAGGATCACTATGGCGCGATATCTGTAAGAATTAGGGTCATGATCCATACCACTGCCCAATGATGCATAAGTACCAGACAGTACCAAAGAGCTCGTATTATAACTTTTGCAAGTTTGTAGTCCACGATGAAAAATATTGCAGAACCATGGAATTGATGAGAGAAATAACATTAGATGCATATAGGGTGTAGGAATAAATGATGATCGGACAAGCCTCACCTCAATTTAACCAAGTTTTATCCTTGTACAACACTGTGCAATAGCAGTATAACACTACGCAACAACCATACAACATTGTGAAACCGCAATATAATACCGCACAACCACACTATAATACTATGCAGTATAACCAAGCTCCTCAATATAATGTGTCACGATGGGATCGAGTTGGCTACATGTTAAGCATAAATATTGTCTCATTACCCCCTAATTGGGTCATATTAGATTAGTAATGTTATTTTATTTATTTCGTCTTTATTCCATTGGTTGTAATTATACCTCCTAGTCTCCTATATATACCAAGGAGACATTTTCATTTGGAATCATCTTGTACTTGAACATTTAAGTGGGGTAAAAGGAGGTTTCCCCCTCAAAGAGGCTTATTATCTAAAATTGTCTCTTTTTCAAGGTGTTGAGTAATTTTCCTGAGGTTTTTCTATGCTATATTGATATTTGGTTCTTAACATATGGTATCAGAGCTCAAGGTCTTGGGGTTTCGCTGCTACATCTGAGACACCTTGGAAATTTCACTATAAATTTTTTTCTACAATGTGTCAGAAGGAATGGCTTGGATGATATTTAGTAGACGGATCAAGGTACGTTGGTTTAAAATTTCATCTCCTTAGGCCTTATACTTTCAAAGATACAACCTGTACAAGATAGGGTTCTGGAATCATCTTGAAATGAGTCATTGCGTAATTTTCTCTATAAAACAATTTCTGTAACATTTCATACCCTAAAACCCATAGGATATTCACAAAAATTAGTAATTTATCTTTGGTAAAAATTTAAGCTTCTGGTTCATCTTAAATTTGTATATACACCCTCTGTAAGATAGGGTATCTGACTAGTCCTATTGACTAGTCTCAAGAAGGTGTTCCAGGTAAAACAATCATAAATTTTTCCTAGAGTATCCAAATTGAGTGGGACTGGTTTCATTGGATCATGAACAGTCTATAGTATTTTTGGTATGAGTTTCAAAATTTTATATCAATTATTTTGTGCGGGAAACGCAATACAAGTGAGATCTCCTGGAAAGGCCAAAAAGAGGCAAGTTGTGGGGAAGTTACCGTAAATTCCACTTGGCACATCCAATTTTGATCAGACCTATGGAATTGAAGAGAACAAATATCATAGAACTACATAAAAGAAAGTTTCATACCCAGAAGGGCCGAAACTTGGGATATACAACAGAATAAAGATTGTCTAGCAGAACCACCTCAAAATCAAGGTTCAAAAGTGATACTTGGCCAACATGCCACCCAAAAAGGGAACTTATACACCAAATAAGCCTCCAGACAATCCTACTTGGACTCTTGATGAAGGTGAAGAAATGCATAGGGACATAAATTATTTACAAAAGAAGATAGTAACAAAAGATGAAATACAAGAGATGGAAGCTAAGTTGGAGGCAAATATGGATGGTTTAAAAGAGGAGATCATAGAAGTATTGAAAAATTTCATAACAGAGAAGACACCTGAAAGTGAAAATGCATACCATGAAATTCATGATGAGGACACAAGGAAGTTGAATCAATAATGGAGAAACTCCAACTTTGGGTTGAAGACCAACCACGTTCCTAAGATCGATATGAGGAATTTTGATGGCAAGGACCCAATCACATGGATACTTCAAATGGAGAAATTCTTTGATCTACATAATGTGCCACATACACAAAAGGTACAAATTTCTTCTTTATATTTAGAACCTAATCAATTTGTATGGTATCGATGGCTTTGTTCTCGCAAATCACTCATCACTTGGACAATTTTCACGGAAGAAATTATAGCACACTATGAGGATACAAGGAGCAATACCTTCTTTAGTCAATTGATAAATCTCAAGAAAAAGGGTTCAGTTACCGAGCACGTTGAGAACTTCCAAAGATTGAATATAAAGGTAACCGATATTCCATATGAGCACTTGATTAATGTATTCATAGGAACTTTAAATGATAACATTCAACATGAGGTTCACCTTTGGGAACCCAAATCATTGGAGAATGCATTTAAGGTGGCAAGAAATGTTGAAAGTAAAAATATGGCTATGGCTACTAGAAGGACCAATCCTAAC
>ML796335.1:358626-370451 GCA_009831015.1 Picea engelmannii
AATCTTTTTAGCCAACTTTGTATAGTTTTGGCCCTTTTGATGTGCTGTGGAGTTAATCCTTGTGCCATGGATGATTGTTTTTCTGTGTTGATGATGTTTGAGTTCTTGTCGCCCTGTGCGGACGAAATTTCAGTGATAACAATTACAATGAGGCTCTGAAGGCCCTTTTACAATAAACGGGAATTCCAAAAGTCCTAGACATCCAAAAACCTAACCCTAGGAGATGAAGCGCCAAAAGTCATGTGGGCCCCGTTTGGGTAAGTGAGTACATCAACTTCCCGAGGTCGTAACTTTTGCATACGATCTCCGTTTTAGGCGTGTGATAGCTCGTTGGAAAGGTATTGTCGAGGAGATTCATTTTGAGGGCTCAATAATGCCTTTGGTTATCATTTAAAACCTATATCTCGAAAAACCTTCATTTGGACCCTCAAAATGGCCCCGAAAGTTAAAACCTGCTAAAAATAGTAAATTGCCAAAATGGACAGAAAACTGTTTTGAGCCATTTGGAAAAGGTGGGTGGCCACCGATATCCACCTTGATCAATTTCAATGGTGTCCATCACTGGCTTAATCTCTTCGTCGCTTCTGTCCAACCCTCGACTTTGCAGGTGCCTGTCGAGCTAGCCCCCGGTGAGCCGTCTCCCCAATGACTTCTGCCTCTCGTCCATAGGGCCCCACATCTGCAAAAACACATCATAGATAATGTCATCATCCATATACATATATGATAAATTCTATCTATCCAAATCAAAACACATAAAACTGCAACACATACCTCGTTGGTCCCAGTCCTGCCGAGGAGGCAGCACCATATCTGGATCATGTCGATAGTCCATACCCACGTATGGGTAGCACAGGATAACCTATGGAATTTGGTGCCACACTCCACCCATCGTGACCGTAAAATAGTGGCCATCCTCCCCACCTCCATGTCAGGCCAGCATGTGGGCCCACTACATTAGTCGCAGCTCTCGTCACCCCGTTGGCTCTAGTAGAATCCTCAGGCGCAACAAAGGCACCCTCTCCAAAATCCAAGCCACCAGAATGAACCCAAAATAAAAATCACCAAAGTCGACTCGTTGAAACCGGTTCAGTTGCGCCATCATCTTGGTGTGCATCATCACACCCCATGCAAATATCTCCCCATCCAGGACTTTCTCCACCACCCTTGGTTGACCACCTGTGAACTGTTGAGTACCCAAGGATCCATAGATCCTCACCACCATATCTGCAATACACTCAGTAAAGAGGTCATCAATGGCCTCGATGTAGATGAACGAACCCAACATAGGGTTTGGCCCAATAGACTGGATAGTCTCTATGGTATCCACCCAATCCTCCTCGGGCAGATGGGGATCGATGGCTAGTTCCCTCCCATGGGATGGGAGTCCTGTCAAGAAGTACACATCGTTTGTAGTAGAGAATGTTAGCTGCTCCCCCCTCACAATGAAGCACTACAGATCAATGCTCCACATCCCAATCAAGTACTGAAGCAGTAACTCTTGTGATTGTATCAAGGGGAAGTCAAAGAACTTTAGAAACCCATAGGCTACCAAGTGTCTCTACACGCCTGGCTTATCCCTCACCACCTCTTGTAACCAGTCTCATCCATGCTCTCTCTAGTGGACCAACCTAGTGATATGTTCTTTGTTGATCACCTGCATCCACAAAAAAAAATTGTTTAGCCTCATCATCCATCAAAAAGAATAAAAATATCAAAAAATCATAACCCCTTAGCCTACCCATAGTGCGCAGTGTTTCCCTAGACAATTATGCACATGTGCGCACCTGTTCTTTGTACAGTTGTGCACTACTATGCAACTGTCTGAGAAACATCCACGCATGAGTGCGCAAATGTTGGTTAGACAGGCATGCATCTCATGTGTTCATGTTTTCCCAACCCTAGCACCCACATGTGCAATTGTTTCAAGCACAACTGCACATTATGTGTGGGAAATAGGGTTATACACATGCACATATGCGCGGGTGTTCCTCCTTTTCCCATGCACTGGTGTACCCCTACAATTAAAACCCCTGTACGACCCTCTATACATCCCCTACCTACAAACTATGAATTTCACAATGTGCAGGAGGATAGGACCACTAACCTATCTCTCGCCACTCCTAAATTAGTAGCCTCGTGCTCACACAATATCGAAAGGTCCTCACAACTATCTCATCTACTGAGAAATAGTGACAAGTACAAATGAGGTGGTATTTTGGGCCCACCTTCCATATATAGCCCCTTTTTCCAAACTTCTACACTTTGTTACAGGAGCCCAAATACTTTGTTTCCCTATCTGTTCTCAGCCACAGGATCCTGATCCCACCATCTACACATTCACATTCCCTGGGTCACCATCAACACTTGGCCCCGAAGGAGCATTTTTCTCACATCACGTTCAGGTACGCATGCTCACTTTCAGTTTTATCAAATAGTTTTTATATGTTCTTTATCATCAGATATTGTTCACATCGAATATTTGGTTTTCATGTGTGTAGGTACTTGTTTAGTAAATCTTACAACCCCTTCAGGTATATGTTAGAAACTAGCATGTAATTATTCCCTCTGTAAATCAATTTCATATCCCAATCAAACCCTCTGACATTTACCTTTAGGATCCCTACATTCGGCTCTGCAGTATCTTCACCTCTACTACATTTTGGTATTATCATCCAATAGCACTTTCCCCCACATAAGTTGTCTAATTCATAGTTCCCCTTGGCAACTTGACACTCATGTTTATGTCAACCCCTAGGGATAGGAGTCCCTATAGTATTATGCACTTCTGAGAATGAACCCCATCCTTATTCTCCTCATATTTATAACCTTCCCAATGGACTCTCAGGTCATATCATCTTGGTTCTATTGACTGCATATTTGCAATTTCATTATCCCTCCATCTCATCCACCATCCTTTTTCCCATCTGCAGATTGTCCTCCATCCATTTACCTAATACATAAACCCACCCATGGGGTCCCCACCATCCACCATTTCTCTTTCACAAACTTGTGCCCTAAACAAGCCAACCCATATTTCACTGGGGCACCCATTTCTATATCTATATACTCAACCCAAATTATTTTTTATTTCTTTGGTAAATGTATAAAGCCTTTGTTTCCAGCATATACATATATTTTTTGTTGTCATCCTTGATGGCCCTTTTTGTTTTTTGGAAAATCAACCCATGTCGCCCTTGGTTGGGGCATCCACTCTTTTTTCATACTGACATCATTCACAAACCTCGATTATCCCAATTCCATGTACTCACGATATTTGAGTTTGTCCACTTTGTTAGACTCTGGAACAATTTAGCCCCATATATAGTCATCTCCTTGACACTAGATCCAGTTTTACGGTTGTTTCCATTCATCCTTCAAAATTCCCCAACCAAGGGCAGTCTTGCATCCCACCGCCTCTTGAATCCATTCATGTTACTCGTCAGTACATGATATCATATATTACTCAGTAGATTCCACGAATCCCTTTTCTTATTGGATTCACATCTCCCTTCCTGTCAACATCAACACAGTTTCCATAAGGGCGACAATATGTTGACTCTCATTACCTTTTCAATGAGTCTCGGATGACACAGAGAGAATCATCATGGCTCTTTGATTTCATTGACCCCAATAATATTCGACTTCAGAAAAGTATCATGTTACGGTGGGTCTTACTATGTGACTATTGCAGTTGTTTCATACATTCGAAGACCTCTGAATTTGTTAGGCCATAAATTCCTACGAGTCATCGACAACTCTTACAGTCGTCCTTGACTCGCTTCAGATTGTGTTCACCATTCAGAAAATTCATCTGTCATTATCAACCGCCCTCGAGGGCATTGCATTTATATACATCAGCATACATCTTCAGTTACAGTCTCACATTTTGGTTTCATGACACAAGCATGGGGCATGCTCGCCTCATTTGTAGACAGATTTTATTTTTTCTCCTAGAGAAAGGTTTGGGTCCCACTTTTTTCCCTCTCCTTCTCGTGAATCGCTCTTGCAGTTCATCTCTTCACTCTTCCTTACAATGGAACTCTCATCAAAATAAACATTGATGTATTTCGACTATACATATGCTCCTAACCTCACACATCAGGGGGAATTTGTTATCACTAAAAAATCGTCTGCAACATTGTAGACAATGGTTGAAAAAAAACATCAATGCTAGTAGCAATTAGTCCACCTATAGCACCAAAATCCATAAAAAGGAAAAAATAAATATAATTGGGTCAAAAATCAAAGTTCGCAAATTCACCAAAGGAAGCACGTGCATAATCCGCAGGCTAACACAGGCCTCAACACGCACTGTGCACAAAATATGCAAATTTCTACGACAAAAGCTATGCACTTCCATGAACTATGCATTTATGAATCTTGTTGGCCCCTCAACCACTTCTAGTTTGACCCCCAACATGATTTGACACTCATATCTGAGCGAAATCTAGCTTGGAGGTTGGTCAAGGGTTAGAGAGTGCCCTAAAAGGACCCTTGTTCACACTATGAACCAATTACATTTTGCCATGAATGGATGCTATAAATATGTGCCATGGGTGTGCTAAGAAAATAAGATCTTCAAGGTATTGTTATGTTGGAAGAATTCTTCTTTGAGAATCCTCTTTTCTCTTTGAATCCTTCAAGCACCATTGCAATAGGCCATTCCTCTCACCTCTTGAGGGAATAGGCATTGTATTTCTTCACCATTTGTCATTTCTTCCATTGTATGAAGAGAAGAGCTCTCAATTAGGTAACTCAAGAGCCTTTCCAAGGAGGAAGAGGAGACTCATAAGTCCCTACCTTTCTCTATGGTGTTTTTCCTATCAATCTATTGATCCATTGGTAGAAATATGTTGGTCATTCTTTTGATTTTCATGGTTCTAGTTTCTCAAGATTCTCTAACATTTATTTCTTAGTGTTTTTTAGTTGTATTTCTTTGTTTTCATGTGTGTTTGGTTTATATAACCCACTCACAAACTTTTGTCTTGTTTAGGAAGTTTATCTAAACATGAAAGTGTTATGTTTTTGCTCATCCAAGTGACAAAACCAACACAACAATTTTCTTTTTCGTTTTAATTTTAATTTTAACTTGGTTTTCCATTTCTTATCACCTAACTCCTAGGTTGTACATATTCATTTTATTTAGTTTCATATTGATTTTAGTTTAACTTTTTACATTTTTGCGCTCACTCATTAAAATTCAACATAATATCTCATGAGACCTCTCCCCATGATTCTTCCCATTAGTCCTCACCTTCACTTCACACTAAATTACATGGAGAATTACCATTAATGTAATATCCCTAGGCCGAACCCCAACTGTAAATGTAAATACAAATGTACATATGTATATAAGTTGCTGGGTTGTTTGATATCATTTTGCACGCACATTCCATGGTATAGCACTCACATGTACCGCACACTAAAATGATGAAGTGTGCACATTCCAGGATACCACGCATAGAAAACTTAAGTGTGCGCAATTTGGAGGCCAGAGAGCCTTTGTGTATATGTTGTGTTTTGAGGTGAGTGAGTCAGGATGTAGAAAGGACAGTATGCATGTAATGTAAATGTAATCACATGCAAATATTAATGAAAAAAACACATCATTGCGGAAAAACAACCATGTAAAAGAGTATGGCAGACTAAACTCTACTAGTTATGGAAAGGGGGCCAAAAGTTAAGGATAAGGGGCTAAGCTAGGGAGCTTAAGCCAAAAAGGAATATTATATTTTTTGGATTACTGAGAGGGGGGGTTAATCAGTAATAGAGAAATTTAATCCTTTTTAACCACAATATACAATTGTGATTTATCTTTGTGATCAATATAGAATTATCATCCAATAAGTGCAGAGTAAATAAACCATGAACAAATGAACAATAATACGCATACACAATACACCAGTATTTTTACATGGAAACCAAATGCGGGAGAAAACCACAAAATGTTTTTTCTTATATGTCTTTAATAATTACATTCATTGGAAACACTTGTTAGTGTCATTATTTTCAAGGTAGAGTTATAGGTTTGTCAGGAGTTTGCAAAGTCATGCCTTGGTCTTGGGAATACCAATGCATTCCTAATTGAGTCATTAAGTGTGTGTGTGTGTGTGTGTGTTTTCAAGGAGTTGTGTCTCATGAGATGTTTCAAGGTCCTTGGGTCATTGTTTCTATAAACCATGAAATGGGACATAGAGTCTAGGTGGCAGGTTTTGTGTAAGTGATGTCATGGGACATTATGAAACATTATGAAAGAAAAAAAGGCATCAAAGGTTATTATAACATATTTTTTATCTTTCAAATGTTTTTGGTACTTAACCTGTAAAATGTACACACGTTGCGCAAACTCGTTGTACAAACTTCTTGGCGCTACCCAAAATGTCTTGTCATACCTAAATGGTCTAATCACATTTCAAATTGAATTTTTTCAATGTTTTCTTGTCTTTCTCCTTCCATTTTTCATTGAAAACACCCTATGCCATCGATCATACTCCTATTCTCCAAAAAATTAAAAATACCTCACTCGCTACGCAAACTCTACATTCTCGCTATGGATTTTTACACAGTAAACGCACGCTATGCATCCTCTATTTTTGTTGTGCAAATATTGTAAGGGTTCCATTTTGTGTCTAATAGGTGTCCTGCGCCATAAACTTGAGATCTAAATATTGCTTATTGCATTATTGAGTCAGTTTCACACAATTTGATAAAACCCTAACCATGTTTTTCACTATGTAAAGAACCCTATCAGAATTTTATCCTTTGAACCTCCTTTTCTTTACCAGTATTTGTTTTAACCTACATCTGCAGCATGGAAATTTAGGAGAAAAATAAATACAACAAAGGAGGCAATGTGTTGAGATGTGAGAAACAGAGTTTGAAGTTAGTGAATTATGATCCTGTATTTAGGGTTTCATTTGAGCAAGATGTTTGCATGAGGTTTTGTGAGAAGATCCATGGATACAATGCATAGGCAACAAAGGAGTTCGCCCTCAACTTCAGTGGTGTCTAGACAAGGATTGTTGACTTTACTTTCCAAGTATCAGAGGAGAAAGTGGTTGATGCAACTAAAATTCCAATCCAAGGGGAGAAATGGTTTAAAGGTATGCCTCTTGATCCAGTTTTCCACACTGATTTCCTGAAACCCAAGTACACAAAGTATATATTTTGTGCCACTATTCCAAGATAATGTATACTGGAGAATTATGAAAAATTGTTAAGAGTGGTTCAACGATATTTCACTTGCGAGGGCATATTTTATAGAGTATACCAGTATCACAAAAGGATTCTGATGCATTTCACAGGAAAGAATCTTTTAAATTTACCTTTTTACCTATACAGAAGCCTAGGGAAAATGACAAACAAAGTACAAGCTAGGGTTGATCAAATTAAAACCAATTTGTTTCATTTATCCTTGGTAAATTTTCTAGTGGTGGAAGAACTCAAGAAATAAAATAGATACTAGGACTCTTTCTTGGCCTCTACAAACATTCCTTAAGAGCCCAGAGGAGATACCCCATCATCTGCTGAGAAAGTGGCTCTTAAAGATTCAGGTGGGAAAGAGAAAGGGTCTGCAGAACAGGGCAGAGGGAAAGGAAAGGAAATTGAGGATTCTTCACCAAGCTAGCCAACTAATACGAAGGGTAGAAGGCTACACTTTGTTGATGAGGTGGAGGAAACACCAAAAGTGATTAGCCCAATCACAGGGTCAGCTGCCAAATGACTACATGTACATGCTCTCCATACAAAGTCTGTTGAACACTTAGCTAATGAAATGGATGAAGATTAGGTGGAGTGAGAAGAGAAATACCAAGTAATCAGAGAGCTACAAGATAAACTTAAGAAAGCTAAACATGTCATAGATCAGTATTTTCATGATAACAAGGAGATGAAGAGGAAATTGGCTGAGAGTGTTTCTGATATTCGAACTCCACAAGATGTAATAGGTTCAAATAAAGAATTAGTCCCAAAGGCTCAGAAGGTTCTAAAGAGAAGGAAAGTAGGAAAAGTCCTAAAACAGTGGATTTGACTAAACCCAGACCCCCTTTAACAATATCCTCAACTAGAAGGATAAGTCCAGGTCACAAGCTTACAGATGAAACACAAGCACAGGGGAAGCCTGCGTCAGTGGAAAAGATTCACACTTCACCTTAGAAGGTGAGAAAAGTATCAAATGGAAAAATAAGCAACTAAGGGAGGATCAAGACCTAATCATTCAACACAGGGAAGATAAAAGAGTATCATAACTGAATTTTGAGAGACACTTTAAGGAATGTGTACTAGCCATCAAAAATGCTTGTGCATCTCTCACAATTTCCCAGTCAAAGATGAGAAGAAATAAACTTGTGTTTAGACAAGTGGGAAACTTGAAGAAACAAAATTTTTCATTGAGAAGGGAAAACATGTCTCTAAAGATAAGGATGAAGGTTGATGATGAATCTAGGGGGAAGTTGGACCTACTTGCAAAGGTGATTGAGATATAGGTTTCATGTCTTCACATTTGTTTCTTTTTTGATGAACCACTAATAATCAGTTTTGAGTTTTTGACTGGAAAATAGAATTGTAAAAAACTTGCGTAGCGATCTCGCGTTGCACAAGTGTTGTAAGTACATAGAAAAATAAAGATCATTGGGAAATGATTGGTGAAGGACACATCATTTATTTTTGGCCTCCATAAATGTTTCAGTCACCACCTAAATGAATTTGTTTTAAGAAACCAAGCACGTTGTGAAAAGCTCACTACGCAATTGTTGTAGGTTGTAGTTACACAATGTTTGACAACATTTCGCTACACAAAGGTGACAGGGAGCCTTTTTAGTGCTCAGATTAGCCCAAGATTCATCTCCAGATGTCCTTGATGACTCACAATATCCTCAAACTCGAAAATGTGCTAGAAAATTATTATTGATAAGAGTATTGTATGCATTAAATATGGTCAAAAACGAATTGTTATTTTTAGCAAGTAGTTTAGTTTGTTCCTTCTTTGATGTAATCATGTCCGGAATTATAGAACATTACTGAAGTTAAAATTCTCTATCCTAGGGAGGTATTTTGCTTATATATTTGAGAATTTTGAATCTGCAAAGGGTTGGCAGAAGAACAAAGGACATTTTGTTTTGAACATCGTACAAATTTTCTGAATTTGAATGAAATAGTTGTGTAGAAGTCCAGAACTTTTTCATACCAAAGATTCTAGTGGTGATGACATGAATTTTGTGTTCTCTTTCATGTACGTACTTATTTTTCTTTATCTTTCATCTACAGAAAATTCATCTTGATCTGAAATTCATCTGAAAATGATTCTTTAGATTCAAGGAATTTGAACATTGTTTTTCCTTCTTAACTCATCATAATTCATCTTTTATGGTGCTATGAATGTGTTTATGTGTTTTTATCCTTCTTCCATCCTATAAAAACATATTAAAAACTGAAATATCATCACCTACCTAGCCTTTCCTTTCTTGAGAGTTCTACCTACCACACATTGTTTTCATTTGCTTTCAAAGATTGACTCCATTTCCCAACAGATTCCTTTCCTTCTTTCCAGCAAACCTTATAAAAACATCTTCACCTAATCAAAACCTAGCCATTGATATTCAAAGAAAGCCTATCTTTCAGAGACCAAGTGACAAGAGAGATCCCTCTCTAAATTGAAAAGACTAGTTTTCAGTTCTAAAGTGGTTTTGTGGTTACCTTTGTGAGTTGTTTCCTCAGCCAAGCAATTTACATAGTGATAACATCACCAACTTCAGTTGTTCTCCAGCTACAACTGGAAGGAGGATCTGATCCCCTATATTTTAAGGCTACAACCTGAGGGAAGCTACAAATCCCCACTTTTGTGGCTACAACCAGAAGGAGACTGCAACCCCATATGTTCTTCAGCTAGAACCGAAAGGTGGCTACGACCACCTATCCTTGCCCCGTCCTGTTGGCCTAAAATATAAGTGTCAAATGAAGAAACCACTACCACACTTTCACTATGATATATACCACTATAAACATGTACCAACCTATACCACTGACCTATAACCAACCTGTACCACTTCCCTATAATCAATATGTAACTGACCTAAACCTGTACCAACCAAAAACCACAAATACACAACCTATCTATTCTACAACATGCGTATGTACATGCCCTATCTATACTGCATCCTGTATATGTATGTAATCTAATTGTTATGCAGCCTATGTATGCCTTCTGAAAACTAGGGTTTTCTCTATTCTAAAAAATTATGACCCTCTGAATCCTCTTTCACATCAACCTACAACATGTCACTATGTCCAAAATGTAATTGTACCCTATGTATACATCCTCATACATATCCTTTAACCAAATTATCTATATCTCTCTCTAGTCATGTTCCATATAAGTGTGTGTAATCATGAACACGTATAAAAACTCTCACTTGAACTAGACATTAAAACCTTTCTGATATTTACCCTCTCAATACATCAACCACTTCACAAATACAAGCTCTCAACAATGTATCACAAGAACCCTTAACCATATTCCAAGAAATACAAGATGTACCTCAACACTAACAAGATATATCAATGATAAATATTGATTATACTAGCACTATATTTCTATATATATAACTTATACAGAAGGTCTCATGCATCCACTAATCTCTCTATGGAAAATCCTCAAACCTCCATAACCATTTCTCATGTATACAAAAAAATCCAACTACTCATAGAAATAAGACATACCTTTTGAACTAGTAGATAGATCTGATGTACCTAATCACTGTAGAATTTCATGGGATCTTGCTTTCACAATCTAGAGACTCGACATATTCATATTATCAAGTTTCTAGGGATTTTACTTCATGTACGCACCTTAATATACTGCTATCCCATGTACATATGTGCCCTGATCCACTGTAGCCCGTGCACACCTAAAAAACTAGGGTTTTTTCAGTATTTTTTGTAATTCTAAAACTTTCGTTATTAACCCTTCACGCTACCTCATACTTGTGCAACTTTAGATATATCAATGAGTACCTGCAATAAACCTTACACAATAATAGATATTCAATGTGCTCAATAAGTGTTTATAGGAGATCCTTTCTCTCTTATTTAGACTTCCATGTAGCTTCCTCAAGGGGTTACCTTCTAACCAACTTTACCCAATTTCCTTCTTTTAGGGCTAACCCACTTTGCTACAAATAGTAAATTCTCCACTTCTTGTTGCAACTAATTTATTTTTAATTATTTTCTTATTGCAACAACTTAACCCGTGATTAACTCCTAGTTTTACTCACTTGACTAGTCAACTTCTTCTAGGAGATTCTAGAATAATTTTGACTTCTTTGACCTTCTAGATAACTCATGAGGGTTCTCCAAATTCACAAGACCGTAACTCTCTAACCATGAGGATTTATGTGGCGTTCAACATATCACCGGAAATGGCATGAAAATTATTATCCATCTAGAACAGTCTTACTTGCAAATATATTAAACTTCATATCATTATACATCAATCAAAATGAAGTCCCTTAACCATATTGTTGGGGCTACAGGAATTTTCTACCGGGCTTGCTTCAAGGGATGACATCAATGACAACCAACCCAATTAATCAACAATATCCCCCTTTAGCATTGATGGAAACACTCTGATGCAACTCTGAATTCATATCGCTTATGCTCCCCCTGTGACCATTGCTCCCCCTGGAACCATGCCTATGTGCTCTCTTTCTAGGCATCTAAGTCTTTGACCTACATGTTAAGAACCAAATATCAATATATCATAGAAAAACCTCAGAATAAGTACTCAACGCCTTGAAAAAGAGAGAATTTCAGGTAATAAGCCTCTT
>ML796335.1:400370-413180 GCA_009831015.1 Picea engelmannii
TATTAATTAATTAATGGTTACAATTTGATTAATTAATTGATTAATTAATTACATGTTACATTCATTGACATGGGTATTAAATTAATAGGGTTAATAAATTATAAGTTTAATTTGTTAAAGACTTACGTACACGAAAAGGGATACGACATTGAACATAAAGGGGTAAGATATTAATTATAAAGGGATAAGATATTAATTATAATGGATAAGGTAACAAATGCGTAGGGAAGGAAGTAAATGAAAGGAAGGTGGTGAAGGAGGATATGGGGGGAGAGGTTTACGAAGGAGGAGGACCATTCTACGAGGATTATTTGGGGGATGTTTCTCTTGGATTGCAGAGAGGAGAGTTTGAGTTCTGTAGTCGGGAAGGGTTAGTATAGGGGGCATCGGTTTGCTGGGAGTTTTGGGCATGGGGGGCAGGATATCCATATGGTATCCTGGAGCTAGGTAGTTGTCCTAGTTGGCAGGGTGGAAACTCGGTTTTGGGCAGAGTTGGTCTGTGGCTTCAAGTTGGACAAGGCAGCAGCAGGAAGGTCAACAAGGCAAGTGGAAAGAGGAGGGTTAGCATCAGACCCAGATATTTAAAATTACGTATTTGTTTATTCTGTTATAAAATTAATATTCGTTGTTAAATTTAACTTGCATATGTGCTAAATTAAAAGGATTTATTGAATTTTATGAAATCAAGTAGATATTACTATTACAGTTTATGTAATTAATGGATGTTAAATTTATATGGTCTCTACACTTTCACCAGCTAATTCACCTTATGATCTGCTGGTTAGCTGATGAAAGTTCTTCCTTTCATTAGCTAACTGATTGTAAATTTACCCTTTGCGCTGGTGAAAGTTATGTCTTGGCCAAAAAGGAAACTTCCACCTCCAAAACTGTTGTTTTACCAAAAAATTAGTGTGTCTTTGATTTATCTCCCTACATATTCACAGCAACCTAGGCCAGTACCTGTAGATCTGGATGTGACTTATTCTTTTGCTTCAGTTTCTTAATTTTCCTCTTAAGGCGTTTTGCTAGCCACCATAAACTGTTATAGTCCTTGGTGATTTTCTTCTTTTTCTTTTTGTCTTTGACACTCTCATGAGCCAAATTCTCAAATGTTGCATTTGTCTCTGCGAAATTGTCAGACAGGGATTTGTATCTTGCCTTGATTACTCTTTCCAAAACCTCATGTTGAGCAATCACCTCCTTTAGTTGCTTAATTTTTTGTGATTTCTTTGAATTTTTTCTCTGTGATGTTTCACCTTCATCAATGGGAGTAAAAGTATCACAGTATTGTGCAAATTCCATGGAGTGTTCAGGGCTTTTAATGGCTGGACTTTCATCTTCTTGCTCTGGCTCTGTTTACGAGTCTATGTATGGTAAATTGAGAATATTTGTCTTCTTTACTGTAGGTTGTTCTGAAGTGGTTTCAAAATCTAATTTTTTCTTTGCTCTTTGAGACTTTATGCTGAAAATCCTATCCTCTGGTGGTCCTAGAAGATCTCTCCTCCTCCTTGAGCTACTTTGAGGAGTTAATTTCTTTTTCCCAGCTTTCTTCTACTCATTCATGGGCTGAGTTTGGGTCTCAAAGCCTTCCCAAAAATGAAAATGTTGCCAAGTCCTTCCTCTTTGTCTTAGTTCTTCTAGGATTATCAATTTGATCAGGCCAAAATGACAAAGAGTGTTTTTCATACTTAGAGGTTCAAACCTAATCTTTTTACATACTTTGGTTAGGCTTTTGTGAAAGAAAAAAGGTAAATTCAGGAGAGTCTTCCCTGTGAAATGATCTAAGAGTTTGAAATGATATAGCATCATCTTATCATACCTACCTTCTAAGGTTATATAGAGTTGAATGTATTTGAACAGGTCTTGCCATTCATCCTCCAGATGAGAAACTGGCATGCTTTTCTTCCAGGTGATATTTCTGAATTCTGCATTAAGGTATGCTCTGAAATTCAGATTCTTGGTTGTTGTTGTCTTAAACCAGCTCTGGCCTAATCTAGGTAAGTTGTTTGTTGTGGAAATGGCGGCTTCATCAACTATCATTTCTATAGAACCCACACTAGCTCTGTTTCCATCATATGATTTAGCAAATGCTTCAGTTGTTGTTTGGTGGCAACCATTTTGTAACCTTTCAACATAACCCATGTAGCCTGCATCTAAGAAATTTTTTTGCACCTCTGGATGTGACTGTAAGAAAGACAGGCTATCCAATTCTTTCCTTAGTAATAAACCACTTCGTTTCCTTGCCATCTATAACTCGAACCTCGGACACTTTGCAAAAAATGTCACAGTAGTTTCCTGATTGAGCCAAGGTTTGGCGCTGGTGAAAACTCTCGGTGTTTCCAATTCGAATATGGAACCATAACATATTGCCTGTGAATGGTGTGTGTTCAAAGTGTGAAGTGTCAATTTGATGTCGCCGACTGAGTAGTACTGCTCCTTTACTTGTGATGATGAATGTGAATTCGTCATCTCCAATGCCATCATTGTTGAAGCATGCATTCACGAACACGATCCACCATAATATCTGATTTAGACGTGCATAACATAATCCTCATCATCATTTTCTTTCACCAGCGCTTCATAATGATTATGTGACGTGTGTCGAGCGTGTCATCTTTTTTATTTCTGAAATCGTGGAAGAAAAACACGTGTTTCGTGCTTTCACCAACTAACTGTCTGCGGGAAAGTACTCCTTAACCATTGAAACTTGCTTCTTTCACCAGCTAACATCAACCTGGCAACACGTGTTAGCTGTTGAAAATCTTTTCATGAAATTTTATAGAAAATACCTTTATGGATCAACTTATTTCTAAGGCATGAATTGTAAAAACTAAGTTTTGACACTAGGAGAAATTAAAAACAAATATAGAAACCTATAGATGACCATGATATCACCTACAAAATGAAACCAAGTGACTGATTCATTTTGGGAGCTAACATTTGGATCCAACTGGGATGGATACCTCCCTGTGAGGTCACCAAGAACCTAGTTAGAATCAGTAGCATTTATTACAATTTGAAAATTTGAAAAATTCTTTTGCTCAGTACCATTGGGCATGGAGTTATTCAAGTACTAAGAACAAAAAATAGAACTGAAAAGAATATGTACAAGTAAAACAGGGATTTAAGAAAAGCCTTATGAAAAATAGGTCTTTAGAAAACGCTCGTTGAAAGGGCAACCTGCTACTTCCTCGCTTGCAAGATTTTGGAGAACAAAGGTATTGTTCTGTTGAACTGTTGTTATGAAAAAAAGACCTACCCAGAGAGCATCAAATTTGTCATGTTTCCCCTTCTCTTCCCTTGCTGCATCCCATTTTAAGACTAGTTCCCCTATTTTGAAAATATTTGTTTTGACTTTCTTGTCGAAAATCTCCTTCATCTTTTCTTGGTGTAATTTTGTCTTTTCCAGAAGCTTCTCTCTATCTTGCTGCAACTCTACCAGATTGTGGATCCTTCGAGTTAAATCACTTGGTTCAGAGTCAGTTTCTTATAAAAACTTTTGCAACTGGAAGTGAAAGTTGAACAGGAAATATGGCTTCAGTACCATATACCAACTTGAAGGGGGATGTACCAATTGACTTTTTATTTATAACCCTGTCAACCCACAAAACAAATTTTAGCTTGGAATCCCAGCCTCTGGTATTTTTTTCAAGCAGTTTTTTAATAATTTTGACTAAACTCTTATTCGATGACTCAGCTAAGCCATTTCCTTGTGGATAGTAAGCAGTGGAATGTACTAGCTAAACTCCCAGCTCTTCACATAGTTTTACCAAGTGTTTATCTTTGAATGCAGCAGCGTTATCAGTGACTATTCTCTTAGGGAAACCAAATCTGGCGAATATGTTTTCTTGCAGAAAATTAATGATGACAGTATGATTGGTGTTCCTGGTAGGAATAGCCTCAATCCACTTTGTAAAATAATTGGTGGCAACAAGGATCCATCTGTGCTGACTGCTAGAAGGCGGGTGAATCTCACCTATGAAGTCCAAACCCCATTGTTGGAAGGGACCTGTGACCCCTATAGGTCTGAGGGGAAGAGATTTCAGTTGTTGTTTGCCTGCAAACCTTTGGCACTTGTCACATGTTCTCACAAAATCACACACATCTGAAAATAAGGATGGCCAGTAATAACTAGATCTTAAGATTTTATGTGCGGTAGTCTTCCAATAGTGATGTCCTCTGCATTCACTATTATGGAACTTAGTCATGACCTTAGCTACTTCCTCTTGGTTTATACACCTCAATAATAAACCTACTGGATTTTTCCAGAACAATAAGTTGCTATTGATGTAGAAATTCATGGCTTTGAGCTTTAAAGCCCTTCCTTGTGTTTTTATCAAATCTGAAGGGACTGATAAAGTTTGCAGAAAATGAATAATGTGGATGTACCAATTGCAATTAGCTAGGTGATCTGAGACCTACATTTTCTCACTTCCTTTATCCTCTGAAGACTGAACATTATCTGTATTTACACTTACCAAATTTATCTCAAGCAGTTTACAATTTTCTTCTGCAAGAAGTTTGGCAAGGCCTTGACCTCTCACAAGTTTTGTCAGTTTAATTTCAACATCAAATTCAATTAAATTTTCTATCCACTTACTCCTTTTCCCATCTATGTCGGGTTGTATAAGCACATCTTTAACTGAACTAGAAGGTACGTAAGCTATTACCTTGGCTTGAAGGATGTAAACTCTGAAAGCTTTTAAAGACTTGATGAGTGCATATGATTGTTTCTCCAATAATTCATACGTCACCTCTGCATCCCTCAAGACTTTACTAAAGAAGGCAAATGGCTGCTCCTGATCAATGACATCTCTCTACAATAGTACTGCTGCAATTCTATCTTTTGAAGCAAATGAAAAGATATAAAATTCCTTGGCGAAGTCAGGGCTGATTAAAACAGGGGCTGTTATAATGGATTCCTTGATAGCATTGAATGAGTGTTTGGCTTCTTCAGTCCATTTTACTTCGGAGTTCTTTCTTAACATAGAAGTGATATGCTTTGTGAGTTCTACAAAGTTTGCTATAAACCTCCTGATAAAGTTTATAGTCCCAAGGAAAGACTAAATGTCCTTCTTTGATCTAGGAAGAGACAAATTTTTAATTGCTTCTACTCTTTTTGGGTCGATCCTCACCCCATTAGCTGAAACAATATGTCCAAGTAATTTCCCTTCCTTAAGTGCAAAATTTGATTTTTTTGGATTAAGAGAAATGCCATACCTTTGACATTTTACGAATGTCCTTTTCAAGTGCTGCAAATGATGTTCATGGCTGTTCAAAAAAACAGTAATGTCATCAAGATATATCAAGATGAATTTGTCTTTCTCCCCAACGAAATAAATGTCCATCGCCCTTTGGAATGTCGCTCCTGCATTCATCAATCCGAAAGGCATCTTTTCGTACATAAACGTACCCCATGGAGTAGTAAAGGCAGTCTTTTCTCTATCGTCTGGATGGACAGTGATCTGGTTGTATCTGGAAAACCCATCAATAAAAGACATCACCTTTGATCCTGACACCTTCTGCAAAATATGTTCCATTTTGGGCAGCAGGTAGTTGTCCTTCCTGGAGCACTTATTCAAATTTCTAAAATCCACGCAAAGTCTTATCTCTCCATTCTTCTTTCTGACTGGCACAATATTTGCAGTCCATTCTGAATATCTGAGAGGTATGATAATGTGGGCATCCAATAGTTTCTTGATTTCCCTTTCCATTGTAGGCAGCAACATAGGATTAAAGGATCTAAGTTTCTTCCTAAATGGTTTGGTATCTTTGTTCAAGGGGATCTTGTGATGAATTACCTTTGTGTCAAAAGTCTTCAAGTCATCATATTTCCAAGAAAAGATGTCAGCAAACTCCTTTAACAATTCACCATAATCAGCCTTTTGTTTTTCAGTCAAATGTGAAGCTAAGTTGACATATTTACGATCTTGTTCACTGGCTACATTATACTGCAAAACTTTTGAATCTTTTTCCCCCTTTTCTAATTTAACATCTACATCATTGTTATCAAAAAGATTTTCTAAAGGGACCAAACCTTTAGAAATTATGTTGGTGGACATTTGTACTATTTCATGTGCTGCAATTTTGCTTCTGAATTTTGGCTTCTCAGCTTCATCGTCATGTTCATTCTCCTGATAAATTTGCAAATCTGCAAACTCATCTATTACTGCAAGAAATCTAGTGAGTTCAGCATCGTCTCCGAAAACCTTCCAGAATTTTACATTGTCAGGGAGGGATGGCCTATACTTAACTTGAATTTCGTAATTCAATTTATGAGGTAGAGGAGGTATAAAAGCACAGGCCGACACAGCTAAAGAATTAGCCAATTCATTCATTGCTCTAGGTACATATGAAATTTTGAAATCTGCAAAAGTATGAATTGCCCTCAAAACTTCATCTCTATATGCTTTCAGCCTGACATGTTTTGCTTGAAAAGACTTATTTACTTGATGAATGATTAAATATGTGTCCCCGAATACATGTAATATTTTAATCTCCATCTCTTTGTCTTCATTTAACCCCAGGAGTAGTGCCTCATACTCTGCAATATTGTTAGTCACTTTAAAATCAAGATTAAAGGACAAGTGAGAAGTTTTCTTTGAAGGGGAAATCAATACCACTCCTACTCCTGCTGATTCTTAGGTACAAGCGCCATCAAAGAACAGGGTCCAAAGATCATCCTTTGTTGCTTCTGTGGAATGAACTACGGGCTTTCCAAGTAGCAATGCATCTGGTAATGAATCATCAATTTGTAAAATGGAAGATCCCATACCTGTGTCGACAGAATAGATAGGATGGTTGGATGGATTTTGTTTGTCACTGATTACATATGCCAGCTGTGATTCCCTGTATAACCTTTTGTTTACCCCTCCAAAAAAAGGGATAGTAGCATAGGAGAGATCCATTTAAAGAGTGCCACCTAGCCTCTTCATCCACGATCTTGATAACCAACATCCAAATTTAGGTGGGATGTCTGCCACTACTATATCCATAACCATAGTTTTCATGGATGTTTGGGTTAAAGTTATAGCCAAGTCCTTGATCATTCCGAGACATTTGAATTTTCAAGAGTCAAAAGAGAAAAGATCATGGTAAGACTTAGTGATCTCTAGCCCAAGCTCATCCATGACTTCCTTTGGCATTAAATTGTGACAAGCACCGGAGTCCAACAAACAGTTATGTAATGTTTTCTCATGAATATTTAGAGAGATGTAAAAAGGAGGACAACTTTCATCTCTATCTTCTATCATTTGGCCCAGAGTAATGGTTGGCTTTTCATCATATATGTTGAGAATATCAGCAGAAGGGGATATAGTTTTGGGATCCAGAGTTTTGAGGATATCTTTCTTGAATGTTTCATTTTTCATTAACTCAACTAGAGGAATGGGAATTTTAATTTTCTGTATTTCAGCCTCAAAATTAAAAGAATAAGGGACTTTATCATAGACTTTTACCTCATTTAAAGGAGCTTTCTGAATGCTTTTTTGTTCAACAGGGGTCTAACTTTTCGGAATTTGTTGCTTGGCAGGGTCAACAGTCTTCTTGGGAGGAGCTAATGCTTTTGCTTTTGAGGGATCCATTTGTTGATTCTCTGATGTCTGATCTTTTTGTTTAATAGGGGTTGTGCTCTTTTCGGGAGAGGATGGTGTGTTCAATTGGGCATTATCAGACTTAGATCGTAGATTATATCTGTTCTTATCTTCCATCATAAAAATACCATCATCAGCAGAATTATCCTCCGCCTGTTCAGTCATCAATGCCTCTTCATAGTCGTGTTGTGTCAGATAAGATTTCCCTGTTTCTTCTCCAACACAGTGAATATTATCTTCTCCATATTCTTAATAATCACCTTCATCTTCATCCATCACGACATTCTGAAGAGGAGCCTTTATTCTCTGATCTTCAGTAGGATTCCTTTCTCTTTGCAAAATCTGTGTTGGCTGATTATTTCTTCTGAAGTTGTTAGGATTTTGATTTGGGTTTCTACCTGCATAATCATAAGTGCCCCTTCCCTTTATAGGATACTTATTTTCAATTTTGAGCTTAGATATATCAGAGGTTAGAGACTCTAACATCTTATCCATTTTATCTAACTTTGGGTCAGCATTTGATGAAGAAGAAGCTTCATTTCTGGGCCTTCTCCTATCAGAATTTCCCTTTAGCTTTTGAGCAGCCAAAATATTTGATTCCACCTCAAGAATAGCATCTTGCATCAGAGATAGTGTAGGTGACCTCCTTTCTCTCAACAATAAACAGAACTCTGAGTCAAAAGAATCAGAATATGTGATTTTGGCAGAAGCATCTAAAGGTTTTATCTCTGCTAGTATTTTACTGTACATCCGGTTAAACCTTTTAGTGAAATCAGAGACTGACTCACCATTTTGTTTCCTTAGATTTCCAAATTCTATGATATAGTATAGAAAATATCTTCTATCACCCCAGTATTTCAAGAAGGTATCATCCAATTGCTCAATTCTAGCTATGGAACCAACAGGGAGTTGTTTGAACCATTTCCTAGCATGGCCATCTAAGCTTTGGACAAAAACTCGTGTCCAAACATATTCCTCCTCAATATTAAGGTTTTCAACATAACTGTAGAAAGCCTCAATATGTTCTTTAGCAGACACATTGCCCTCACCTATGAATTTGGGCATATACTTCTGATAGACTCAGGTCGGCATAGTTGATACTGGGTTTGGCAATATAAGTCCACATACCTAACAGCTAGGATTTGTTGCATCTTAGTCAAAGGAGGTGGTGCAGCCATAATGATTAGGGGTGAGAGAGGTGATACTTTCTTCTTTGACTCTTCAACACTGGGGGAATGTGAAGGAGGTGAATCTTCTAATGGGAAAGAGGTCTGATATGAGGCTCTGTAAAAATTTGCAAGTTGTTCAGCTAAGTTTTCTTCACCTTTAGCAGACATCTCTTGAAGAAGATGTTCAACAGCAAGGAGGCTAGTATAGATGTTTTAATGATATTCTTTCTGCTGTGAATGGAAAGACTCAAGAGAGGAAGAACTATGATTTCTTTCTAAAGTCTTAAATGCTTTTTCAACCAATTTTGAATCTGTCAATTCATCATCATTGTTATTTTCCTGTTGATAAAAAGGACTTTGTTCTTCTATAGTAGTTACAGTTGTTTTTTCATCCGCACTCTTGGAAAAAAATTCAAATTTTTCTATAGTATATTTTCCATAACTAAAGAGAGGATTACCTTCTGTATCTGATTTTGAAGCTTGACCCTGAATTGTCTTTCCTCTTCTGAGAATTAGTTTTGGATTGGGCATTGGTGTGATAGATGATTCTTATGGATTCCCCCTAGTATTGATTCTCTTAGGAGCCAGTATGAACTTGTGGAGTCACCAGATAGATAATTACAACCAATAAAATGTCTAATCTTTGTCTATCATCAAAGATCAGCTATGTGTCGTATCCCAGGAAGGCAGAGCTTAAATTCCATTTTCCTTGGCAACGACGCCAATTTTTTATCACTCCAAGAAACCCTTTGTGGTTGTAGACCAAAGGTGCTTGGTAACTTAAGAATATGATATGTAGGTGTACTTGGAACAATGGGATAACTCAATGATTAATGTAATAGACAACTCATCATACATTCAAATGAAATAGTGCTTTTAGAAAACAATAATCAGACAAGATATTTTAAAGAGGGGGATGAAGAATACTAATCTTGATTGCCAAATACAACTTGGTGTAGAGCTGATACAAGGTAGTAAGAAATCCTTCACTTCAAGTTTATGAGATTAATAAAAAGATGAGAGTCTTTAAAATCTAAAACAAACTGAAATAAAGTACAGGAACAAGATACATGAGCAATCTGATATTGATAGCAAAAGGAGACTGTAATTCTATTATCCAATAAGAGTCTATACAGTAGCCAAAATGTATTCCCAGTTTTAACCCTTATATCTTAGAAAAGATAGGCATTTATAGCCTTTTACAATCGGTTTTTAAGATCCTGAAAACTTGGATCTGTATCTAAGAATAGAAAATAAAACTTAACTAAATGCAATCGATAAATAAAGACTAGTTCAGAGAACTCGAACTGTCTTCCATGTCAATCTTGACATCTGTACTTCATCATCTTTTAGGAATCTGTTGTGTTGTGGAAAGGTAAAGGCACCTGTCTTCTGTAGCTGGACTCCTTTAATTAACCATAATCGAAACTTTAGGTGACCAATTTAGCATTTGGTCTTCAAAATATCCATGAATCTCTGATGCTGAGTATTTCTTGATTAAGTGGTTAATCCTTTGATGCTCTCAAACCCCTTTTAAATACTTGAAAATTGCCTTGCTCCAGCTTAGCTTTCAAAAATTTATTTTTGTGCTTTCACCAGCTAATTCACCTTATGATCTACTAGTTAGTTGGTGAAAGTTCTGTCTTTCATCAGCTAACTGATTGTAAATTTACCCTTTGCGCTGGTGAAAGTTCTGTCTTGGCCAAAAAGGAAACTTCCACCTCCAAAACTGTTGTTTTACCAAAAACTTAGTGTGTCTTTGATTTATCTCCCTACATATTCACAACAACCTGGGCCATTACCTGTAGATATGGATGTGACTTATGCTTTTGCTTCAATTTCTTAATTTTCCTCTTAAGGCATTTTGATAGCCACCATAAACTATTATAGTCCTTGGTGATTTTCTTCTTTTTCTTTTTGTCTTTGACACTCTCATGAGCCAACTTCTCAAATGTTGCATTTGTCTCTGCGAAATTGTCAGATAGGGATTTGTATCTTGCCTTGATTACTCTTTCCAAAACCTCATGTTGAGCAATCACCTCCTTTAGTTGCTTAATTTTTTGTGATTTCTTTGACTTTTTTCTCTTTGATGTTTCACCTTCATCAATGGGAGTAAAAGTCTCACAGTCTTGTGCAAATTCCATGGAGTGTTCAGGGATTTTAATGGCTGGACTTTCATCTTCTTGCTCTAGCTCTATTTCCGAGTCTATGTATGGTAAATTGAGAATATTTGTCTTCTTTACTGTAGGCTGCTCTGAAGTGGTTTCAAAATCTAATTTTTTCTTTTCTCTTTGAGACTTTATGCCGGAAATCCTATCCTCTGGTGGTCCTAGAAGATCTCTCCTCCTCCTCGAGCTGCTTTGAGAAGTTAATTGCTTTTTCCCAGCTTTCTTCTACTCATTCATGGGCTGAGTTTGGGTCTCAAAGCCTTCCCAAAAAAGAAAATGTTGCCAAGTCCTTCCTCTTTGTCTTAGTTCTTCTAGGATTATTAATTTGATCAGGCCGAAATGACAAAGAGTGTTTTTCATACTTAGAGGTTAAGCCCTAATCTTTTTACATACTTTGGTTAGGCTTTTTTGAAAGAAAAAAGGTAAATTCAGGAGAGTCTTCCCTGTGAAATGATCTAAGAGTTTGAAATGATATAGCATCAACTTATCATACCTGCCTTCTGAGGTTATATAGATTTGAATTCCTTTGAACAGGTCTTGCCATTCATCCTCCAGATGAGAAACTGGCATGCTTTTCTTCCAGGTGATATTTCTGAATTTTGCCTTAAGGTATGCTCTGAAATTCAGATTCTTGGTTGCTATTGTCTTAAACCATCTCTGGCCTGATCTAGGTAAGCTGGTTGTTGTGGCAATGGCGGCTTCATCAACTATCATTTCTATAGAACCCACACTAGCTATGTTTCCATCATATGATTTAGCAAACGCTTCAGCTATTGTTTGGTGGCAACCATTTTGTAACCTTTCAACATAACCCATGCAGCCTGCGTCTGAGAAACATTTTTGCACCTATGGATGTGACTGTAAGAAAGACAGGCTGTCCAATTCTTTCATCAGTAATAAACCACTTCGTTTCCTTGCCATATGTAACTCGAACCTCAGACACTTTGCAAACAATGTCACAGTAGTTTCCTGATTGAGCCAAGGTTTGGCGCTGGAGAAAACTATCGGTGTTGCCAATTCGAATATGGAACCATAACATATCTCCTGTGAACAGTGTGTGTTCAAAGTGTGAAGTGTCGATTTGATGTTGCCGACTAAGTAGTACTTCTCCTTTACATGTGATGATGAAGGTGAATTCATCATCTCCAATGCCATCATTGTTGAAGCATGCATTCACAAACACGATCCGCCATAATATTTGATTTAGACGTGCATAACAGAATCCTCATCATCATTCGCTTTCACCAGCGCCTCATAATGATTATGTGACGTGTGTCGAGCATGTCATCTTTTTTATTTCTGAAATCGTGGAAGAAAAACACGTGTTTCGTGCTTTCACCAGCTAACTATCTACGGGAAAGTACTCCTTACTCGTTGAAACTTTCCTCTTTCACTAGCTAACATAAACCTTGCAACATGCGTTAGCTGTTGAAAATCTTTTCACGAAATTTTATGAAAAGACCTTTATGGATCAACTTATTTCTAAGGCATGAATTGTAAAAACTAAGTTTTGACACTAGGAGAAATTAAAAACAAATATAGAAACCTACAGATGACCACGATATCACCTACAAATAGAAACCAAGTGACTGATTCATTTTGGGAGCTAACATGTGTAACCTCACATAATTCCTCACGATTAGAGAGTTATGGCCATGAGAAGTTGGAGACCCACGGTTTGGGTAATGGACCCAAGTTTGTTTGATGGGTAACGGTATGAGTTATGATATATTTTCAAATAATACTATTCTATATGGATATTACATTTCATGCCATTTCTGGTGGTATGTATAATGTCACATAACTCCTCACGGTTTGAGAGTTATGGCCTTACGAAGTTGGAGGACCCTCATATGTCATCTAGAAGCCCCAAAAGGTCAA
>ML796335.1:421796-440769 GCA_009831015.1 Picea engelmannii
TTAATCTTGTAAGTCTTTTGGCCATGCATGCTAGGTGAGGTAGGGCCCCCTCAATCTGGTATGTGTTGGTCTTATTCATTTACTTGTATTTTTCTTTTCATTGTCTTAATTTATCTTGGTTTATGATTAGTTGATAATTGCTTACAGTTGTGTGTTGTTTATTAGATTGTTGTTACAGTAAGATTCAATTCATGTTGTTGTTACTTCATTTTGTTAACACTCCTTTAATTTATGTAAGAGTGTGGTAGTGATTTTATTTTAGCTGAGTGTATTTTCAAGCAAGAGCAGATTTGATTGATTTTAAGCTATGTGTTTTATTTTATTGAATAGATAATAGTGTTAGTTGGAATTTGTTGCTTGCATAAATTGTGCACAGTAACTTTGAAATAAAATACTTCCTCGGGTTGACAAATTAAAGAGTTGGGCAAATACTACAATGCAATTAATTCAACATTAGTTCAACCCAATGTAACAACTATCGATCCCTTCGCGCGACTGTTGTTTCTTTGAGTGTAGTTGTTGTTCATTTGAAAGGAACAACTGTCGTTCCTTTCGCGTGACTATTGTGCCTTTGAGTATCGTTGTTGTTCATTTTAAAGGAACAATTGTCGTTCCTTTCATGCAATTGTTGTTCCTTTGAGTATCGTTGTTGTTCATTTGAATGGAGCAATTGTTGCTCCCTTTACAATTGTTGTTCCTTTATAAGTGTTTCATCTCTAGAGGCTAGGTATTGAAAACAGAAGGTAGGAACTTACATAGGAAACAAGTAAAATGATTGTGCCAACACTTACTTTTGGTTGATGCATAGAGGTTGTTTTTAGGACATATTTAGAGCCTAACACCTGTCATCATCACTTCCAAAAATAATATCATCAACATAAAATTCAATTAATAAAATACTATCTTGAGTTACCTTGATGTAGAGGTTTTTGTATGCATTTCCTTTTATGAACCCTTGTTGTCGTAAGTCTTTGTCTAGTCTGGAGTAGCATGCTTTGGGGGCTTGTTTGAGACCATACAATGCCTTCTTTAATCTGCAAACATAATCTTCATTCTTAGAAAACTAAAATCCTTTTGGTTTCTCGATGTAGACTTCTTATTCTAGTTCTCCATTCATAAAAGATGATTTTACATCCATCTGATACACTTTAATATTCTTTGAACATGCATAAGCTAGTATCAATCTAATTTATTCCATTATGGAAATTGGGGAAAACGTCTCTTCAAATTAGATACCTTCAACATGTGTGTATCCTTTACATACCAATTTAGATTTATTTCTAGTAACTTGTCCATATTCATTCAATTTGTTTTTGAAAACTGTTGGCAACCCCACACGATTTTGTTAATTAAATGAGAAACTATACTTTCTATAGTTGCCTTCACCTTGTCTTGTAAAAAATATATTTTTTAGACGATGACTAGGTTAGTATAGTCATTCATTAATCGATCAAATATTTGCGCATTTTTTTTATTCCATGTTTGATTCATGACTGAAAGCATGAATCAAACATGGAAACTTAATTTCATATTATATCCCTATTCAAAACATGCTTTTAAAGGTTCATTGTGCTTACATCTACTTCATATTTAATACTGGAATGATTTTCCTTTTTGAGTTTGTTTAATGTTGATATAATACCAAGAGTTGACTCATATTTGATTTGTAAACATGTATATTTGAACCCTTTGCAAATCGACTATAGTCATTGCATGACATGGGAATTAATGCACAAACATTATATCTTGTACTTGACCTTTGCCTTGCAGATTGAATTGACAGGATTTTATTATGAGTTAAAAGGTTTGTGTTATGCTCTGTACTTGAGGTGTTCATTACCAGGAGTGTTCAAACCTCGTGATCGAAACCTTCATGTTTATTCTATGATCATGCAGGTGTTTTGCTTGTTTTCTTTCTATGTTATCCGCTCAGACTTGTCCCTTTTACTTCTACCATCTAAACCCATAGTTAGCTTGAGTCACCCTTGTTACAGTCTGGTCATACTCTTAATGGCCTCTGTTGTCTGAATAGAGCCGAATGGATCTCAAGCGTTGTTGTCTCATGATGATGTAATTGAGGATTGGAAAACACAGGGATGGAATATTTTCATTAAGAGTTTTGAAGGGTATAACCTTTGCGTGGCTAAGGAATTCTCACAAAAATTTGATGGATATAGAGTGAAGGTTGGAGATATTTAGTTGGAGCTTGTTTTCATCCTTATACACACTTGAAAACATGAGCCAAGTCCTTCTCACTTAGTGTGTCCTTGGAGGCACAATGCCTAGGTTCAAAGCTCATGCTGTCACTTTGGCTTGAACCTCTTCCGTCTAAGCTCACTCCTAGGGAAGCCAAGGGGGGTAGTTCCTAGTTTCTAGATAAGATTTAGATTTAAGTTCTAGGAGTTGATTTTAATTTTTTAAGGTTGGGGGGAGTCTAACCTATGATGCTAAGGAATAAATGCAAGATGCAAGAGTTTAATATGTCAAGCAAGCTCTTTCCCTAGGTCAACTAAGACTAGTGCCTAAGGTTGGGCAAAGGGTCAACTAGATGTAAGGGTGTTTCGTTACAATATGATTACAAAAGAATAGTTACTTCAAAAAAGTTAGATATAAGTGCTTACAATAAAGAATGCTAAAAATACAATGATACAATGTAACAAGTTAACCACGTTTGTTAAGTGTATGCAGGATATAAAGAAGATTAAAGAATTAGCATCATCAACACATTGAGTTCATCATCAACATTCACAAGGATAATTAGACGATTTACAAGTTAAAGCACAAAGTGTCCCACAATGATTAACATACTCAACACCTTAGTTATTTATCCCACAAAGTATTATTAGATGAAAGATTGAATTACAAGTATTAATCCCAAGGTTTAATTACTTAGTGAATTAAGGGTTCCTTAAGATTGCAAGATTTTATTTACCCTTATTAAGTGTTTCACCCAAAACTGCCTCCCCTGATTGCCAAATAGCTGATAGATGCTCAAGAAGTGAGGCAACGAGGCCTACCCTAGCTTCACAGGTCAACCCTAAGAATTGTGTTTTTACAGAAAGGACGTTGTGCGTCGTGAGACCGTCCCCGGCCTAGCACCTTTTGTTTCCCTCCTCAATCCCCGTTTTAGATGGTGAAGATGGTGGCTTGAGGTACCCTATTAAGTCTATTAAGTTGGTATATCAATTGGTTAGAATTTTAGATGTGTTCTTAAGTCTTTTAATCACTTTATGATGCCTTAAAATGGTGATTTATTGCCAAAACTGAAACATACTTCAGCTTATTGAGTGTGTTATTTAAGCATATGAATGAAGCATTTAACACATGTAAAGCATGAGAGAAAAAGTTGAATAATGATTTAGTTTGTCACCATGATTAAACCATTAACATGAAAAGTTTATTATGAAAGAATGCTAATGCACAAGGGAAAGAACAACTTGCCAAAGAATGTAAGAAGACTTCAAGCTTATACCACTTATCTTATGTTATTTAAAGCATCAAGAGAAAAGCATTAAGCATGAAAGAGAAGCTTGAAAACTTAGATGTGTGCCTACACTATCAACTTATCCAACAATCATTAGATTTAGGGTGATGGAAAATGGCCTTAAGAATGTTATAGCATGAAAAGAAAACCACTTACTAAACCATTAAAGAACTATCCATTAGTGTGTGTTGGATTAGAGCATGTAAACAAAATAGATCTTAAGAGAGCTTATAACATGCAACTAGAATTAAACAAATTGATTATGCCCCAAGGGCTTAAGCTAAGGGTTAATGTGTAATGTGAAGAGATCTAGATCTAGAACATTTTAAACCATTAAAGCATAAGAAAATATCTAAACACATTACTTATCCTAGCCTTACGATTTTGGGGGTTTCTCTCCCAAGGTGTAGGAAATTATTAAGAGTAGGTGAACTTGAAAAAAAAAAATGAAAACCAAACCAAGCAACTCAATGGCACAAGGTGGAGGGAATCCTACCTTGTTGTGTTAATGAGGTTGTGAGGAAAGTGAGCAACACAACTATCAACACAAAATCTCACTAAACCTCACGTCCTAGCCTAGATAAATTCTTTAAAAATGAAAAACTCAAAGCTATATCTAACCCTAAGCTACCCTAAGCTCACACTTGGGAGGTAGGTTGTACCAATTCTCCTCCCAAGCTTATGAGCCACTAAAAATCAGCAAAAGAGAGTAGATCTATGCACAAGAAGCTAGAAAAATGGAAAGAGAGGTTGAGGTTTGTTACCCACTTGAAGAGAAGTGTCTTGGAGTGTTGTGTGGCTATTTTATGGAAACATAACCCCCTCAACTTATTAAAAACCTACAAAAACCAGCAAGCTATGCTTGCTGGAAAATCTACACACAACCAACAATGTGAAGAAAAAATTATGTTTTTAAGGCAAAAATTTTTCTCCTTAAAAAATTATGATAAAATATGATTAAAGTGACCAATCTACTATGTTAGGCTAGCTGAAATAGATATGGAATGAACAACAATGAAATAATGAGTAAAAGATGAGAAAGAAGGAGTTTATATGTTCTTTAAGGGAGGACTCTTCCTTAATGCATTCCCAATAAAATCGTTGAAGCCAAACCTACAAAACTTGACAAGATAATATGCATACAAGAAGATAATATGGCTGAATATGCTAATGAAATGAAATACTTGCACCCATTAAGCAAACCCACATATATAGACTAACAAGAATACTCGTTGCTAGATCTACCTAAGTAAAACACTTTACCTAAGAATCTCTTCTATGCAAATACCATACCAAATCGTAACAATGTTACCTCATATGTAGCTAGAACAAGAATACTTGTTTCTCTTCCAATGATTCTTCAAATGTTCTCTTTTATTACTCAAAAATGGATCTTGGAGAAATACTTGCTCCAAAACCCTAAGAGCCAAAGAATGGATGAAAGATGGACAAGAAAGAAAGATAGAGAGAGAGATGAAAATCAAGTAGCATAACAATAGCTAAATATATGGTGAAGAAATGAGTGAGGGAGGGGTTCTATTTACACTTGAGAAGGCAAAGATACCCCTCTTGGATGAGTTACAAGTGTCACACATCAAAGAAAAGTCACTTTTAGGGTTTTGGTAAGTTAGGGTTTTGGCATGGATTGATGAAGTGGAAATGAGTTGGAGTGAGTTGGCAAGGATTTGATAAGTGAAATGATGAGTTGTAGGGTCCAGGGAGGCACACCAAGGGATAGAATAAGACTCCCATTAATTTTTTTATTATTTGTTTACTTTTTGGAGACTTTCTAGAAGGGAGACACACCACTCTAGGAAAAGTGACGTTTCTTCTTAATGGCTAGGTGAGGGGGTGATGTGAGGGTTGGAAAAGGTTAGGAAAGTTTAATAAAAATATATTTCACCTTTATTCATCTTTACTTTACCCCATTTTCTCAAAATTACAAAAATGACATTTTTCCTATGTCATGACTTAGCAATTAAAATTGTTGTTTTGATGATTGAGACTCTTGGTGAACAAACACATAGCAAAAGTTGCCTGAATGAGCTGAAACTTGATCCAAGGGTGTAGGGGGTGTATTTCCATTTATTTTGAGCACAAATACCCCTATCAAAAGTCCAAGGACCTAGTTTTTACAATTTTTTCTCAAAAATAATTAATTAAATAAATAATTAAACCTCCAAACTTAGGGAAATTTAATTAAAAATTAATTAATTAAGAAAACTAATCTAGACTCGATGGAATTCCGTGAAACTTTCTAAGATGTCTTACATATTCATTTACATCATCCCTAAAAAATAGTTACCAAAGGATAATCCCATTAGAACACCCTTCACCACTTTGGAGGAATTATTGCAAGTGTGAGGGAAAAACTCAAGGGAAATCAATAAGGCTGAAAAGCCCAATTGATAACATGCGGATAAAAAACCCTCGATGAAAGGAAATCTCCCAATGAACCCATCCCAAGGTAACTGACCTAAATATGACCCATGCAGACCTATTAAATTATTGACCCACACAAGGGTGCGGAAATTCCAGTTACAAAAAGAAGTGTTGGGGCCAAAAATGCCCTGTAGAACCAAATATCTTCGACAAATGAGCATCTGATCATGCATATCTTCATGGAACATGGATTTGAACCCCTAATTGGATAGGTGGTCAATAGAGGTGACTGAATAGTTTTTGAGTGAAGCCACAGGGCTTCCTCTCACCGGCCAGAAGTGGTTCAAGAATTCGAAAATTGAAGAAGTGACCTAGGGCCTCTTCATGACTTCCAAAAAGATTGATTTCTATGAGAAAGGTATTCTTCTTTCTTTGCTTAAGGTTAGATGGCATGGCCTCTTATCAGTTCTTAACAACTTTATAACCTATGAAGGTTGTTATGGCCTGGTTTTTCTTTATCATGTGTGGTTTCTTATGCACTTTATATGTTTCCATTTGAATGTGTCATTTTCTTTGCTACGAAGTTTGTACAAGATGTCTAAAAGATACAAGAAGAAGAGCCTCAACTCTAGAATCTTTCACCATGGTTTGATTAAAATGCTATTGGTTCATCGTTTTAAAACCCACGGTGATGATTTGGATGGGTTCTTATCTCGAAACGGTTTTGTTACAGCCATTCCTACAAAAACCCCTATGTTGGATAAGCCTCTGATAGATAAACATGTTGATTTCTCAAGTGATAAGCCAGATCCTTTGAAGAAAAACCCTCGTGATGAGGCAACACCTGGTCACTTTTCACATGGGCAACATAATGTTGGTTCTAAGTTAAATGAAACCTTTGTGCATGAATTATTTGTTGGCCATAACGCTCATGTGAAACCCCATGTCGACAAGTCTCACAAGCAGTCAAAACAAAAGCATGCAATGGTAGGATTCCGAAATAAAAGAGTTGGTCGAATCTTTTCGAGAATTTTAAGGAATTGATCTAAGCCTCACTTGAGCTCGATCGACCCGATCGAGGTCAATGAGGATTCAGATTTTGAAATTGAAAAGTTTCTCGCAGAAGAAGATCCAGATTGTAATAAATCGGATCCTAATCAGCCGTATGATTTTTTTAACAACCTTACACTCTGTCTGAAGGATAAATGTGAGTTCACTAGTATCAGGTTTGGTCCAGGGAAACTAACAGGGAGTATTGATGCAACCAGTATTGACTGTGTGCCCCATCAACAAATCGTTTCCCCTGCGCATTGTGAAGTCTGCCTACGTTGGGTCAAACGATACTATATTGACATCCCTATCCTCCAAGATCAAATTAAAAAGATCAAAAACCACAATGAATTACTCATGAAAGAAAAACGTGAACTCAAGGAAAATGAACAGAGACAAGTCAAACGTCTTAAGAAGACAGACCACATTATAATAAATAATGCAAACAGTGTAAATGTCATAATCAAATCCAAACTATATTGATCCATGTTTAGTCATTGGTTTAAATGGTAAAACGTCTCTTTCCCCTCTTATTACAGTCATGATATTTTTTTTTGAAACAAATCAGTTGAAATTAGATTTCTTTTGCCAATATAAGACTAGCTACAAAATCTCACGATTCTGTAGCCAAGTCATTTTTATATAAAATTTATTAATTAGTTATTAATAAATTATCTAATTTGTTCCTATTTCGTTTTTCAGGACATGGTGTATCTAATGTTTATTTTATGAGGAGGAACATGTTCGATTTAGATAATTATTATCTCCTTTTTGTTTATTTTGTAAATAAGAAAAAAACTTTTCTAAATTTTGAAGATACAATTTTATCATGAGTGGTTGTAGGCCCTCCATGTTTGTAATATTTTGATCTTATGGGATATGATCTTATCCCAGGAGATAGGAAGTTGATATTTCAAAAACTCGTTAAATACTCTTTATTTTGTAAATGAGAGGCACCTTGGCCTGGAACCAATTATGAATGAATGATTTTCAAGACTTATGGAACAACATACAACTTTCGGCTTTAGTCCGTTGCAAATTTTGTTTCATTAATGTTTTGATTTATTTAATCTTGATATATTAATATGTCATGTAGCTTTAGACTCATTGATATGTTATGTTTCAGGATATCCATTTTACAAATATTGTTCATGACTTGTTGTTCCAGATATTAACAATGTAATCATCTTTTCAATTTGAATATCAGGATTTATGTTTGATGTTTAAGTTGAACAATATAGTGAATGTATTACATGTAGATTTCTCTCAATGTAATCATTTGCTTTCATAAGATCACTGAATTAATAATTATTCCCTATTATGTTTCTAAAATCCATGGTTGCCAATTCACTCTATGAATTTATTCAGAACAGTTTCAATATAAGTCTATTGTAGATTTATCTCATAAGTGTGGCAAATGGATGCTCTCGATTCACACAGAGGCACAGACACATTTAACAAACTCACATCAGGTTAGCTTCTTTATTTATAATTTCTGTCATTTTATATATTAGTGAAACTAGAAAGCTTAGATCAACTTTGACTATCTGTGCATTTGTGTTTCATAGTTTAATTAATTCAAGTTTTATTAGATTTATAGAAAGAAAACAAAAACTATTTGAATGTTCTTTCTTTATCTTCTTCTCAAAAAAAATTATTTTTACATTGATTTCGTGAGTTTATAGTAAAACTTACAACCTGTAAATGATGTTCATAAATGAGATTTTTATGTTTTCTTGTTCTTCATAAACACATTTAAAATAGTTATATCAGAGTATGTATATATATATATATATATATATATATATAGTATATTTTTTTAGCATTATTTAGTTATCGGATTTTAGATTGGCTAACGAATCCATTAAACCCGTCAGAACAAGTTGCACCAAACGTCTTGGGTTACTTAGACAACCCCAGACCAGACTTGTTCTTCCAGTTGACGGACAGTCAATTTTTCCCGTCAACAAATGGCACTAGAAAGGAGGGCCTGAATATAATTGATGGCACGTGGAAGTCGCAAGAATCCACCCCCACACACTCGCTCCCCTATAGTAACACAGAGTCACTTGAACAACAACGTTACTTCTAAAACAAAAACTACCTTGAACGAAAATCCTGAGATTCTTGTTGAGCCGATAACACCAAATCCTCAAGGATCTGACGTATAAGAAATCATTCGTCAGTCACTCATAAGGAAACATAGTGCCTTTGGCCTACATCAAACAACCTGGTAGGCCACTTAATCAACCCTTATATTTCTCTGATATATGAGAACAACTTGAAGGCACTGGTCTTCTTTTAAACCCTTTAGGAGATAATACTACCAATCCTACTGAGACACTTGTTCTCGAAGCCAGGGGATCTGGTATTCCACCTTCCCCACCTCATTCATATCCATCCTCTTGAGGAGGAGAATCATATGATGAAGGCAGTTCCTCATCTGAACCATCTCAACCTTCGACACCACCTACACCCATGGAAAACCAAAACAACCCCTCCATACCCTGGCTCAATCAAGATGTCATGGTTGTACCTGGGCCTCAACACCCATTACCAAAACACCCAGAGGAGTGGTTGCCTATGTTTGATCCGGATTCTAAACAATCTAATGAGGATCACATTAAGAAGTTTATGTTGGCCATTAGACTTTGGAGTGTAGAACATGAAGATGTAGTATGTAGACTCTTTCCTTATACATTTGAGGGAAATGCCTCTACATGGTATTTCTCCCAACATCCCCAGACCATTGTCTCTTGGGAAAAATTCGAAACCTGTTTCTTAAAGAAATTTGGAGATGATAAATCTCCCGAAGTTTTGGTTATGGAACTCTCTAGCCTAAAAAGGAACCCTAAGGAGAAATTAAAAGATTTTAACCAAACTTTCCTTACATTAAAGAATCAAATTCCCACAGATTCAATGCCTATTGAAAGTCTAATTATTTCATATTACACCAAATCTCTACACAATAATATAGCAATTTGGGTTAAAAGGTCTAAAAATTCTATATTGTTGGAAGCCTTCGAGGAGACAAGCCAAATAAAAAAGGATATATTGAGTTTAAAAGACAATCTCAATGGTGAAGATGAAATAGCCTCATCCTCTAAAAAGAAAATAGAAATCCTTACTAGGCCTCCCCAAGCCAAAAGCTAACAAGAAACTTTAGACTTAGAAATCTTGCAAAAGGCTTTCTAAAAATTATCAAATCAAGTTGTAGACTTGAAGATATCGATCAAAGAGTCATCCTCAAGAAAAGGAAGTTTTAAACCTCCTTTCAGGAAACCTTTTTCACCCAACCAACCAAATCCGACCACTGAAGGTCTTAATTTCGAAAGTTTACAATACGCTTTACAAACTATTCTTGAAGCACATGATAACTATGTCCCTCCTGAAAGTTCTATAGATGTAGTTGAGGAAGAAGTAGTTGAAGAAGAGGAATCATCTCCTGATATCTTCGGAACTTCTTTGACAGTATTTTCCAAGAAAACTTTGAAACTATCCACCCTTACAACACAAGAAGTAAAACACAGAGCAAACCATACTCCAAAATGAGTACTAATGTGCTTCCAAAATAGTCGAAACAAGCTGAAATAAAATAGAGTTTAGCAACCCCAGTTTTAGAATATGACTTGATTGAAGATCTAAAAAAACTAAGGGCTAATATTTTTGTCTTCAAACTTTTGAAATTTCCTATTATTCTGCATAAAATGCTTAAGAATATCGCAGAAAATAGTAAGAACAATGATCCTAGCAACAAGAAAACTGCAGAAACCAATTCTAAAACAACCAAGAAGATCCCTACTAAAATGATATTCGAACCCCCGGATAAAAGGGATCTAAATGAAAAAACTGTATCAAATGTAAATGAAATTGTTTCAGGGACAACGACAAAAAATCAACATAGTTCTATTGTTAACACTCGTAAAAATGTCCCACCTTTCTTATTGACTTTTGAAATTTTCAATAGAAATGTACATAATTGCATGGTTTATTCTGGTGCATCATCAAATGTGATGTCTTTATTTGTTTGTCAAAAAATTAATGCAGAAGTTCAACCTTCTAGCCTTAAAATCATTCAGCTTGATCGGATGAACGTTAAGGTAATCGGTGAACTTAAGAATGTCCTGGTTAGGCTATCTTCTAATGCTAAGGTTAATCAAATTATTGACATCATTGTTATTGACATCCCTGAAGTCTATGGTTTTTTTTTTAGCAGGGATTGGTCCGTCCAACTGCATGGTTACTTTGCCACAGATTGGTCTCATTTGTGGCTGCTAGAAAATGCACAACCAAATAGAATTAGCATAAACCGTGAACGATATCTCAAGCACACTGTGATGGATCTAAATGATGAAAATGAACTGTTTACTGCATCTAATAATTTGTTTGAAATATAGGGAATGAACACCTTCTTTGGTAACTTCATGATCGAAATTTCCCCCATCACCAATCATGAGAAACAATTAGAACTTGTGACCTATACGTAGTCATCGGCTTTTCCAAATGGGCCAAACACTGTTGAAGAAGCTCAGATATGATCACTATACTTCGACGGATCCAAATCCAAAGAAGGAGCCAGTGCAGGATGTGTACTCATCGACCCCAAAGGTAATAAGACTTTCATTGTCTACCGATTAGAGTTCAAATGGACCAATAACACCATCGAATACGAAGCATTGTTGCAAGGACTCAGGAAAGTTGTGGATATTGACATAAGAAATTTAATGGTATTCAGTGATTCAGAAATCGTGGTCAGGTAGGTAAGAAATTCCATACATTTCCTATCACCACATCTGAAAATCTACCAAACTGAGGTATGGAGTTTAATGCAAAAAAAAATCAGCATTCAATATAAATTCCATTCCTAGATTAAGTAATTTGGAGGCTGATTTATTGTCTAACGTCGCTTCTAAACTTCTTCCCGCATAAGATATTTCTCCTAATGCATTTTTGATTGAATTGTTGTTCAGGACGTCAATCCCGGATAGCATTACCAATTGGAGAGTGTTCGACGATGACCAACAGATTGTCAACTTCTTGCATTTGGAGGACACTTTCCAAGGTGCAATTATCGATGAAGGCACTCACGATGAAAACCTCCACAACTTCATGATAATATCAGATCCTAGATCTTCTGAATTGACGTCCGATCTGGTAAAATCTATTCCTAGATCCATGGTAAGACTAGAATTTTTTTATGACTTGTATGATAAATTTAGAGGGTCACTTAATTGTAAAACGAACAATTCTTGTTTGATTTACGACATAGTCAGCTTAGGGACTAAGGACAATCCTTAGAATATTAATTTGGGAACAAGATGCTCCGAGCAAGAACAATCTACCTTTATAAAATTGCTTAAAGAATTTAAAGATGTTTTTGCCTAGACATATGATGATTTAAAAACATATGATCTTAATATCATACAACATGCCATCCCCATGAAACCCCAAACCCATCCTTTTCAACAGAATTTGAGAAAGATGCACCCTAAGTTGGAACCCATTGTCAAAAAAGAACTGAATAAATTATTAAATGGAAAGATAATATTCCCAGTGAGACACATGCAATGGGTGTCTAATCTAGTTCCTGTAAGAAAGAAAAGTGGTGAAATTCGACTCTGTGTCGACTTTCGTAACTTGAACCAAGCCTCGGACAAGGATAATTATCTCGTTCCTCCAATGGAACAAATCCTTCAACAAGTTTCCGGTTTCGAAAGAATATCTCTATTAGATAGCTTTTCAGGATACAACCAAATCCTCATGTCTCCCTCGGATCAACTCAAAACCACTTTTCGTACCCTATGGGGCACTTATTCCTATAGGAAGATGCCTTTTGGGATTATAAATTCCAGGGCCACTTTTCAGAGAGAAATGTACATTTCTTTTCATGGTCTCATAAATCAATCAGTAGTGTTCTATCTTGATGACATTACCGTTTACTCCAAAAAAAATAAGGATCATTTGTCTCACCTTAGGTTTGTCCTAGAACAATGTCGCAAGTATGGCATATCTCTCAACCCCAAGAAATCAGTCTTTGCAGTTGAGAAAGGAAAACTACTTGGGTTCATAGTGTCCAAATATGGAATGATTATCGATCCTGAAAGAACCCAAGCTATTGCTAAACTCTCCCCTCCCTCTTCCAAAAAATCCATGCAATCATTTTTAGGCAAGATTAATTTTGTCAGAAGGTTTGTCCCAAGTTTTTCAGAAATGGTAAGACCATTACATAATTTAATTAAAAAGGATGTTCAGTATCGTTGGGAACCACAGGAAAGCCAATCTTTTGATTCCATTAGAAAATCCATAACAGAATCTCCTTCCTTAATGAGTCACGACTTATCCCAAGATTTCACTCTTTACACTTTCACCTCCGACCGATCTTATGTTGTTGTATTAACCCAAAAGAACGCCGAAAGAAATGAAATCCCCATTTCCTTCATGATCTCAGCTTTCAAAGGGGTAGAGATGAATTACCCGGCTGTAGATCAACATGCATATGTTGTTTTTAAAGAAGTGAAACACTTTCGATCATATTTTCTAAAATCCAGAACTAAAGTCATTGTCCTTTACCCTGTTGTTAGAAACTTGTTAGTACAAAAGGATTTGGGTGAAAAATGGGCAAATTGGATGACATCATTACAAGAATATGACCTCAAAATAACTCCTTCACAAATTGTTAGAGGTCAAGGCCTATGTAAACTAGTTGATGATTCAGTTGAAGAAAAGGAAGGTCAAATTAACATCTCAATTGTAAATCAACACAACGGGAAACAAATCTGTTGTACACAAGTTGTTGCTAATTCTTGGTTTGATGATATTAAGTTTTATTTAACACACAGATCTACTCCTCGCTATCTTGATCCCAAAAAGAGAAGAGAGCTAAGACTGAAATCTACATATTTCCAGTTGATAAATGATGTATTATTCTGGAAGAATTTTGATAATGTTCTCATGCATTGTTTAGAAAAGGATGAAGTGGAGAAAGTATTATCTGAACTTCATGCAGGTGAGCCTGGTGGAAACTTAGATGGAGACACCACTACTCAGAAAGTGTTAATATATGGGTATTATTGGCCCACATTGTTTAAATATGCCCATGCATTGTGTCATAAATGCATAATCTGCCAGAAGGCTTCTGGACGGGTAAAAAAGGAAGCATTCCCTTTGCAGCTTCTTACTGTAGATTCACCTTCTCAGTAGTGGGGTCTCGACATCATAGGCCCAATTAACCCTATTTCTTCACGGCAACATAAATATATCATTACAACAACGGATTATTTTACCATATGGTTCGAAGTTGCACCTTTGAAAGTAGTAAACATGAATCAGGTAGTATCTTTCCTCAATTCAAATATCATTACTAGGTTCGGAATTCTCAATTGTTTCATCTTTCATAATGCTTCTTACTTTTCATCCCTCGATATGAATGTTTTTGCCTTGGAAAAGGGATCAAACTGAAATATTATTCCAGCTACTACCCCCAAGGAAATGGTCTAGCAGAATCAACAAACAAAAATTTGATCAACATCATTAACAGGACAGTTTCTGAAAACCACAAGAACTGGCACAATGCACTATTTAATGCAATCTGGGCTGATAGGGTGACACCAAAAACCTTTGTTGGAAATTCCCCTTTCTTTCTTGTCTACGGAAGAGAAGCGATTCTCCCTCCACATGCTATGTTTCCCTCTCTGCAATTATCTCAGAAAGTTCAAGAAGAGGAATTCCCTCCTCTTGAAAGTCGAATTAATGTCTTATTAAAACTAGAGGAGGGAAGAGCACAAGCAAAGAAGAAGTTGGATCAGGATCAACAGATTGTAAAAAGATGTTTTGATTCAAAATCTTCTTCAGATAGGAACTTCGAGGTAGGAGATTTGGTTCTTAAATGGGATAAACCTCACGAAGGAAAAGGGGAACACACTAAGTTCCAAAACCTGTGGTTAGGACCATTCGTAATCGCTGAAAAACTAGGTCCCAACTCTTTGTTAGAAAAACAAGACCATGGAGCAATAAAATAAAACAAATGCGGAAACAAAACATAGAAGATACACAATACAATAGAGACACAGATTTACGTGGTTCACCCAGTGTGGGCTACATCCACCAGAGAAATTTCCCAGTCCTTCCTTTATTACTATCCAACATATGAAGGGATACAACCTACAACAAACCCGTTGTAACTTCCTCTTGTTTCTCTCACAGTATCCTATCTCAGAATACAATATTCACCATCAACCATAGCCGCAATACATTTCCCTCATAAAAGAGGTTTGCCTTCTAGGGAAAAAAACCCTAACATAATCTCTACCATTAGATCTGCGACCTTATAATGAATGGTCCAGATTTACAATGAAATTACAATATACATTTACAAGGAAAATTTTCCTTCGGGGGCTTCGCCCACAAACCCCCGCTTGCCCCCAGCTGGGGGGATAGCCCCCCCACACCCCGCAGAGGGGGTACCCCCCTGTGCACTCCCCCGCGTGGAAGAGTGTACATACTTCTGGGGTGTAAATACTTCATGGGGTATAAACACGGCTGAAAGCAAGGACCTCTAAATCAGGAAGACAATCAGGCTCCACAACCAACACTCTTTTTGTCTACACAATTTGGAGGGATGACCAGACACTTTTCCAGTGAATGGCCAAGCTCTCAAGAGGTATTTTTCCTGATAAATCTAGATTCACCTCTGTACATATTTTCTTTTTAATTTTTCTTTTTCTTTTTTATTTTGGCTCTTTTCATTTTGCTTGTTTTCACTTCTTTATGAATAAATTTATGTCCATGTCACCTTTTTAGTTCATGAAGGGAAACCAAAATGCCTCATCATGAAGAAAAAGTCAAGGTCTATTCAGAGCATCAATGTTGTAAATTGTTGAAACTTAGACTAACTAAAAGAAACTTTATGTTCGAAGTAGGTTTCTTGGTTTCACATTATAATCATGAGCATACACAATCATCATTACATCTCTTTACGTTGTCCCTGTTTTTTAAAGAAAACAACACAAGTATGCATTCATGTCCTCGAAAAGTTATTCTTTTTAGAAAACTAATTTCAAATCATAATGAACATTATCAAGTGAAAAATTAAGGCTGGAAAATATCAAGTGTTCTGAAAACTGAAATTTTCAGCATCACCATTCTCTTCTGAAGATCATTAAATTTATGTCAAATTATAATTTCTAGAGAGTTGTGGGAAGTGTCTGTAAACCCACTGAGATATTGAACAGGTCTTCAGGCAGCAGGTAAATGCATACATGATGCCAAGACAACTTCATCGGGGTACTGAACAGGCCTACTAGTAGCGAAGCAATGTTGAGTTCAAGAAAATTATCAGGTATAAATTTTGATATTTATCGTAAAATGACCTTCATTTTGAATTGACAAATTATTGGACAGGATAGAGGCGTCATAGTGGGTTAATTGACATCCCTGCCAAGGCTATGGACGCATGCTGGCAACAGTGGCCCTGTCAATAGTATCAGATCCATTGGCTTGAATATTGTTTCTCTCGTAATTAAAACTTGTCATCGGATTTCATTTGAAAAGAAAGATATCTGAAGACTAGACTGTGTGACGTTTTTGAGTTTTATTGGGATGCTTGATTTACCACAACTGTTCTTTAATTTTTTAATCATTCTGATCAGTCCTAACATGAACTCATTAGGTGATGCAGAGATAATTGCTTCTCCCAGTAAGTTGCCACTGTTGGCAGCCCCACATGATTTCATTAATTAAATGAGAAACTATACTTTATGTAGATTCCTTCACCTTGTCTTATAAAAATTATCTTTTTTAGACGATGACTGGGTTAGTATAGTCATTCATTAATCAATCAAAGATTTGCGTGTTTATTTTATTCCATGTTTGATTCATGACTGAAAGCATGAATCAACAATCATGAATCAAACATGGAAACTTAATTTCATATTATATCCCTATTCAAAGCACACTTTTAAAGGTTCATTGTGCTTACATCTACTTCATATTTAATACTGGAATGATTTTCCTTTTTGAGTTTGTTGAATGTTGATATAATACCAAGAGTTGATTCATATTTGATTTGTAAACATATTTATTTGAACCCTTTGCAAATCGACTATAGTCATTGCATGACATGGGAATTAGTGCACAAACATCGTATCCTGTACTTGACCTTTGGCTTGCAGATTGAATTGACAGGATTTGATTTTGAGTTAAAAGGTTTGTGTTATGCTCTGTACTCGAGGTGATCATTTCCAAGAGTGTTAAAAATTCATGACCGAAACCTTCATGTTTATGCTATGATCACACAGATGTTTTTCTTGTTTTGTTTCCATGTTATCCGCTCAGACTTGTCCCTTTTACTTCTACCATCTAAACCCACAGCTAGCTTGAACCACCCTTGTTACAGTCTGGTCATACTCTTAATGGCCCATGTTGTCTGAATAGAGCCAAATGGATCTCAAGCATTGTTGTCTCATGATGATGCAGTCGAGGATTTGAAAGGCCAGGGATGGGATATTTTCATTAAGAGGCTCGAAGGGTATAACCTTCACGTGGCTAATGAATTCACACAAACATTTGATGGATATAGAGCAAAGGTTGTATATATTCAGTTGGAGGTGACTGAAGATATTTTGAGTGAAGACACAAGGCTTCCTCTCACTAGTCAGAAGTGGGTCAAGAATTTGAAAATTGAAGAAGTGCCTTGGGGCCTCTTCATGACTTCCAGAAAGATTGATTGCTGCGAGAAAGGTATTCATGTTTCTTTCCTTAAGGTTAGATGGCATGGCCTCTTATCAGTTCTTAAACAGTTTATAACCTGTGAAGGCCATTATGGCTGGTTTTTCTTTATCATGTGCGGTTGCTTATGCACTTTATAGGTTTCCATTTGAATGTTTCATTTTATTTGCTAAGGAGTTTGTACAAGATGTCTAAAAGATACAAGAAGCAGATCCTCGACTCTAGCCTCTTTCACCATGGCTTGATTAAAATTTTGTTAGTTCATCATTTGAAAACCCTCGGTGATGATTGGGATGGGTTCTTAGCTCGAAACGGTTTTGTTACAGCCATTCCTACAGAAACCCCTATGTTGGATAAGCCTCTTATAGAGAAACATGTTGATTTCTCAAGTGACAAGCCATATCCTTTGAAGAAAAACCCCCGTGATGAGGCAACACCCGCTCACTCTTCACATGGGCAACAAAATGTTGGTTCTTTGTTGGCCATAACGCTAATGTGAAACATGTTGGATCATGTTGTCATTGATGCCAATGGTGTGATTGATTGATGTCAAAGGATTGATTGACTGATGATTGATGTAATATAATATGTATTTTCCTTGATGAGAATGCATAGATGAAGATGGATCAATGAGTTTTCATTGATATGATGAAGATGGATCAATGAGTTGTCATTGATACATGATGAATATGGATTGGTGTGGTTTCATTGGTATATGATGCATTGTTGGAAAAATGTATAGATGACTCATTATTGTCTTATCATTATTGATAAGGTGCAAAAATGGACGAACTCCAAAGTGGTCCCCTTATGGCGAAATCCCTCACGGGAAGACGCTTTGTGGATTGAGTTATCCTAGAAGAATGGTTGGAGGACCCATGCTCTCATTATTGTCTTATCATGATTGATAAGGTGCACAAATGGATGAACTCCAAAGTGGTCCCCTTATGGTGAAGCCCTCACGGGAAGACGCTTTACGAATTGAGTTATCCTAGAAGAATGGTTGGAGGACACATGCTTGTATGTGGAATAATGAGATGAAGATCAAGGAAATTGTTGGTGAAACTATCCTAGATGGATAGTGCTTGTCATGCCGTTTCCGGTAGTATGTGGAATGTCACATAACTCCTCATGGTTTGAGAGTTATGGACTTACGAAGATGAAGGACCCCCACATCAAGGCTTGAAATCCCCAAGGTCAAAGAAGTCAAAGTAACCTAAAAGAAGAAATCATTATTTAAATGATAAAGTAAAGTGACAAAGTCAAGGTGGATTATTTAAATAATAAAGAGAAGTGACAAAATCAAGAAATGATAAAGTAAGGTGACAAAAT
>ML796335.1:447459-465479 GCA_009831015.1 Picea engelmannii
TGATGTTGGCAAGAAGGAATATATTGAAGATACTTCAAATGAAGGTAAAGAATCTCCAAAGACTCTTGATTGCATTGATTCAAAATGTGATGATGTTGAATTTTTCTCAAGTGAATAAGATGATCTAGAAACAGTTTGTGTAAGGTTTGATGATAGTTTTCCCATGTAAATAATAGAAGAAAATCTATTAGAACTTCAAAAGGAAATTGAAGAGGCTTTATATAGATATAGAAGTGATCATTTTTATACACACTATAACTATCTTTCGGATAACACTAAAAAGTTTCTTAGGAGGAGTCAAAGGTACATCTTGATGTTAAAGGAAATGCTCAAAGAGAGAAATAAGACTCAACTAGAAGAAAAGGAATAGGAAATCACAAGATGAAAAAATGAAAAATAAAATGTGAAGGTAGATGATGAGATTAGAAAACATTTTGAAACTATTGTCCATCTCAAGACCCAAATTGAAGAAGCCAAAAGAATAGAAGAACTATTGAAGAATCAAATAAATGAAAAGGAAGAGTCATGTTGTAAGATAGAAGTTGAAAATGTTGACCTTAGAAAGAAGGTAGAAAATTCAAACAAATTCTTGAATATCTCACTAATATTGGATGAGATCTTAGAAAGTCAAAGATCACCATATGATAAATCGGGTCTTGGATACAAAGGAGAAGATACACATGCTAAAGAAAGCACCTCAAACAAGCATGAGGTAAATCCATCAAAGAAGGAAGACAATGTTGCAAAGAAACCATCTACACAAGGAAAAAAAAAATCAAAAGAACAAAGCAAGGAATACATCAAGAAGCTATTCTTGGGACACCAAAGCAAAGGTATGAAAGTAATTTTCATGAGCATTTTTATTCATGTAATGGATATGGTCACAAAGATTTTGAATGCAGATCTTATGAAAGGAGATATAATGGAAGATTTTATAACACCATGAGGTGTTGGATATGTGATCAAGTAGGACACATTGTTGTTCACTCTAACACTATGAGATGCTACAGCGGTAGTGCATTTGGCCACAAATCCCATGAGTGTTGTAACACAAGAAGAAATTCCATGATGAGAACTTCAAATAGCACGGCTAGAAGAAGGAATGAAGTATGGAAGGGAGACCTATTTGAAAAGATGGATGCTCAGAGATCAATTTTTGAGGAGAAGGGACATCTATAAAAGTAGATGAAGAAGACATAGCAGCTAGAACAGAATGAAAGACTGAAGGGAAGCTCAAGTAAGTCATCCATTGAAGCATATGTGGGTGACAGTGGTATCAGTCGTGTACATACGCAGGATGACCTTGTATAGGTCACATACATACGTGAGTTGTTGTGCAGTAGATCGTGTATATGTGGTAAAGCCTTGAGAAAAAGGCTATGCACATGGATTGCAGCTTGATGTGATGGTATAACACTTTGTTGCAGGGTCTGACATTGTTTGTTGCAGGTTCTGACACTATTTTCTATAGGTTTAAGTGTTCATCTATTGGATTATGTAAAATAAAATCTCGAGTGCATGACACTAACCCATGAGTATTTTGATGCTGATTTGTTAATGTACATGTTTGGTACACTCATAGATGGCATATGCTTGATGATACTACACCATTGGTACTATTTGATTAGCACAACAATTGGCATTTGTTTGAGATACCTGATTGTGGCACTTGGTTCATGACGGAGACATATCATGAGTGATATGATACATTGTTTGGCATGTTGGTAGATGCACATGGTTGGCATATTGGTGGATGTGCATGGTTGGCATATTGGTGGATGCACATGGTTGGCATATTGGTAGATGCACATGTTGGCATGTTGATAAAGGAATATGATTGATACATTCCATGGATGATATATTTTGGCACATTGCATGATGTTCATGTACATGGTTGATGTACATAGGCATTGTGAATGATGAGCACACATTTTGTATAGGATGTACTTGGTTGATATTTTGCTCATGATTCTTTATTTCATTGTTGACATATATTTTTCTTCATGATGCTTGGTATGGTATGAGTTTGATGCATGAACAGGTCCAAAGATCTTTATATGGTAGCACAATGTTCATCTTGCAGAAATGATAGGGGAGAAATACCCATAGGGGGATTCATTCTTCTTCCCATGATTCTAGGAGGAGATATTTATCAAATGCATACCTAGAAGAGAGCCCTATACTTGAAGAAAGAGCACAGGAGCATAATTTTAGGGGGAGAAATGGTCACAGGGGGAGTATGTTCGATGTATCTTCAGCATTACATCAGAGTGATATCCCTTGTTCAAAACGGGAGATATTATTCCGAGGAAGATCGAAGGCATTCAGACAGGGGGAGCATCCCCAAGGAGAGTTCAAGCAAGGGGAGCAACCCCAAGATGAGAATGGCCATTTTCCATTGATCTCAAAGGGGGAGAGTTAATCACATTGATGTGATTGATGTTTATTGATGGGGAGAGATAGTCACATTGACTATTGATGTAGAGAATTCCTTATCTTCATCATGACATCAATTGGTAATTGGTGTTGACATCAATGTTGGTATTGCCATCAATGTCAAAGCGGTAGATTGTTGGATCATTTTGTCAATGATGCCAATGGTGTGATTGATTGATGTCAAAGGATTGACTAATTGATTATTGATGTAATATAATATGTATTGCCCTTTATGAGAATGCATAGATGAATATGGATCAATGTGTTTTCATTAATATGATGAAGATGGATCAATGAGTTGTCATTGATAAATGATGAAGATGGATCAGTGTGGTTTCATTGGTATATGATGCATTGTTGGAAAAATGTATAGATGACTCATTATTGTCTTATCATGATTGATAAGGTGCACAAATGGATGAACTCCAAAGTGGTCCCCTTATGGTGAAAGCACTCACGGGAAAACACTTTGCGGATTGAGTTATCCTAGAAGAATGGTTGGAGGACCCATGCTCTCATTATTGTCTTATCATGATTGATAAGGTGGACAAATGGATTAAATCCAAAGTGGTCCCCTTATGGTGAAAGCCCTCATGGGAAGACGCTTTGCGAATTGAGTTGTCCTAGAAGAATTGTTGGAGTACCCATGCTTGTATGTGGAATAATGAGATGAAGATCAAGGAAATTGTTGGTGAAACTATCCTATATGGATAGTGCTTGTCATGCCATTTCTGGTGGTATGTGGAATGTCACATAACTCCTCATGGTTGGAGAGTTATGGACTTATGAAGATGAAGGACCCCCACATGAAGGCCTGAAGCCCCCAAGGTCAATGAAGGCAAAGTAACCTAAAAGAAGAAATCAATATTTAAATGATAAAGTAAAGTGACAAAGTCAAGGTGGATTATTTAAATAATAAAGAGAAGTGACAAAATCAAGAAATGATAAAGTAAGGTGACAAAATCAAGAAGGGATATTTAAATGATAAAGTATTGGAGAACCTTCTATTTATGGAAAGTGGTTAACCCTAAAAATAAGGAAAATAAGTTAAGTGACCTAGAAAAGGGTTAAGTGACCTAAAATAATAAATCATTATTTAAATGATAAAGTAAGGTGACAAATTCAAGGTGGAGAAGTGACAAAATCAAGAAATGATAAAGTAAGGCGACAAAATCAAGGAGGAATATTTAAATGATAAAGTATTGGAGAACTTTCTATTTATGGAAAGTGGTTAACCCTAAAATAAGGAAAATGGGTCAAGTGATATAGAAATGGGTTAAGTTACCTAGATGATGAAAGTATAAATAGGATAGCAATGGTCTCTTGTAGATCATCCTTTTTGTGGATCAATGGAGAGCTTCTTGTGAAAATATCTTTTGGAGTATTGAAGGAGAGCTTCTTGTGAGAGCTTCTTGAGAATTTTTGGTGTGGAACACTTGAGCATATTGAATATATACAGGTGACTGAGGTAACCAAGGATATTTAACTAAATTTCAGAAGGAAGGTGAAGAAAAGAGGGCCGGAATTGAAGGGAGGATAAATTCTTCTCATGATGCTTTCTAAGGTATGTTATTTACAGGCCATCTCACCATTTTCGCTATAACTTGTTTTCTATAATGATTCAGACCATGGGATTGATATGAAATTGAGTAAACATATCCAAGTATATGTGGTAAACAATTCATCTTGTGGGTCTTTGTATTTTTTGAGTTACATGCCGTGGAAACTAGGATTTGAGGCTAGTCCTGAAACTAGTCAAAAACAAGTGTTTCAGGTAAAAACGTCATAACTTATTCATAACAGATCCAAATTCAGTGAAACAAAATGTGTTGGTTATATAACAGTCTGTAGTCATCTTTGTAATATTTTCATATCGATTCAACAAACATTTTTTGTGGGGCATGCTCTATAAGGTCGCTCTCTAGAATAAGCCAGATTTCAGCAAGGTATGCCATTTTTGTTATAACTCTGTTTTTGAGGCATTAAAATTAGTGCCACCAGGAGGAATTGCATTAAAGACACTTAAAAACATTTTGTATCAGTTTCATATCTTTATTCATTACAAGTACAAAGTTATGATTATTTCAAGTTGGGGTTGTTGACTAATCCAAAACTAGTCATGGTTGAGACAAGCAGTTGATGAGTTGGCACATACATGAGGTGTATAGTTTATGATGTTGGTAGATATTGATGATTCATTGTTTATGAGTAGTTGACACATTATTGGTATATACTTGGTACATGGTTGGATGCACTTGTTTATGGTACAGGTTGATTACAGGTTGTTTGGCACAGGTTGGTGCATGGTTGATGCACTTGTTTATGTTGACAGATTGATATCTGTTTAGGATTGTTGCCTCATCTCAGTTGGTGCTGAGAATGTAAGATGATTCTTTCATATAGAGCTAGTGCACTTGTAGATTTTTACTCTATTCAGTTGTTGCTGAAAAACCCCCATATTGAAGTCCATAATAAAAAGAAAAATTGTACATACATCTTGTGTTCTTTCTGTTCCTTGTGGAGATGATTTGTTGATGATATGTTGCTGATATGTATTCAAATCTAATCGATTATAAATGAAAGCAATGATAAATGAGAAAATGTTGAATGTTAACCAAGTATTTTTTGTGTAAGAGGGAAGTTTTGGGAAAAATATCCCCACACTCATTCAGCACCCCCTTCTAAGTGTGGTAGGTGTGTCCAACAATTGGTATCAGAGTCAGCCTTCACTACAAGCCTTAACAAGATTGAAGGAGATCCATAGACACACAAATGGATGATGAAATACCAATCCTTGATGAGGAAAACTATTCTACTTGGAGAATAGAGATGAGAGTGTATTTGAAGACAATGGGAGTAGCTACTTGGAAGGAAGCCATTGGTGGATCAGTTCTGTTGTAGAACAAGTCAAAGTTTGTAGCTTAAAGGGAAGGAAAGAACAATGATGCATTGGCTCTCAAGACCATTCTTAGTGGACTTTCAAGCCCTATGAAAGAGAGCATGGGACAATGCACTTCTGCCAAGAATCTATGGATAAATCTAGAGGAGACATATCAAAAAAAGAAAGAAGATGTTGAAGACCACTTCGTCAAGATTATCAAAGGTAAAGAATCTCTAACTCTTTATTGCATATGTGATGATTTTAAAGGAAACGAATCATGTGATGATGTTGGCAAGAAGAAAGATATTGAATATACTTCAAATGAAGGTAAAGAATCTCCAAAGACTCTTGATTGCATTGATTCAAAATGTGATGATGTTGAATTTCTCTCAAGTGAAGAAGATGATCTAGAAATAGTTTGTGTAAAGTTTAATGATAGTTATCCCATGGAAAGAATAGAAGAAAATCTATTAGAACTTCAAAAGGAAATTTAAGAGGGTTTATATAGATATAGAAGTGATCATTTTTATACACACTATAACTATCTTTCGAATAACACTAAAAAGTTTCTTAGGAGGAGTCAAAGGTAAATCTTGATGTTAAAGGAAATGCTGAAAGAGAGAAATAAGACTCAACTAGAAGAAAAGGAAGAATAAATCACAAGACTAAAGAATGAAAAATAAAATGTGAAGGTAGATGATGAGATTAGAAAAAGTTTTGAAACTATTGTCCATCTCAAGATCCAAATTGAAGAAGCCAAAAGACTAGAGGAACTATTGAAGAATCAAATAAATGAAAAGGAAGAGTCATGTTGTAAGCTAGAAGCTGGAATTGTTGACCTTAGAAAGAAGGTAGAAAATTCAAACAAATTCTTGAATATCTCAATAATATTGGACGAGATCATAGAAAGTCAAAGATCACCATATGATAAATCAGGTCTTGGATACAAAGGAGAAGATACACATGCTGAAGCAAGCACCTCAAAGAAGCATGAGGTAAATCCATCAAAGAAGGAAGACAATGTTGCAAATAAACCATCTACACAAGGCAAAGAACATTTTGAAAGAACAAAGAAAGGAAGACATCAAGAAGATATTCTTGGGACACCAAAGCAAAGGTATGCAAGTAATTTTCATGGGCATTTTTATTCATGTAATGGATATGGTCACAAAGATTTTGAATGTAGATCTTATGAAAGGAGATATAATGGAAGATTTTATAACACCATGAGGTGTTGGATATGTGATCAAGTAGGACACATTGTTTTTCACTGTAACACTATGATATGCTACAACTGTAGTGGATTTGGCCACAAATCCCATGAGTTTCGGAACACAAGAAGAAATTCCATGATGAGAACTTCAAATAGCATGGCTAGAAGAAGGAATGAGGTAAGGAAGGGAGACATATTTGAAAAGATGGATGCTCTTAGCTCAATTTCTGAGGAGTAGGGACATCTACAGAGGTGGGTGAAGAAGACAGAGAAGCCAGAATGGAATGAAAGACTGAAGGGAAGCTCAAGTAAGTCATCCACTGAAGCATATGCAGGTGACAGTGGTATCAGTCATGTACATACACAGGATGACCTTACATAGGTCACGTACATATGTGAGTTGTTGTGCAGCAGACCACGTATATGTGGTAAAGCCTTGAGAAAAAGGCTATGCACATGGATTGTAGCTTGATGTGATGGTAGAACACTTTGTTGCAGGGTCTGACATTGTTTGTTGTAGGTTCTGACACTATTTCCTGGAGGTTTAAGTGTTCATCTATTGGATTATGTAAACAAAATCTCGAGTGCATGACACTAACCCATGATTATTTTGATGTCGATCTGTTAATGTACATATTTGGTACACTCATAGATGGCATATTCTTGATGATACTACACCATTGGTACTACTTGATTAGAACAACAATTGGCATTTTTTTGAGATACCTGATTGTGTCACTTGGTTCATGATGCAGACATATCATGAGTGATATGATACATTGTTTGGAATGTTGGTATATGCACATGGTTGACATATTGGTAGATGTGCATGGTTGGCATATTGGTGGATGCACATGGTTGGCATATTGGTAGATGCACATGTTGGCATGTTGATAAAGGCATATGGTTGATACATTCCATGGATGATATAGTTTGGCACATTGCATGATGTTGATGTACATAGGTGTTGTGCATGATGAGCACACATTTTGTATAGGATGTACTTGGTTGATGTTTTTCTCATGATTCTTTATTTAATTGTTGACATATCTTTTTCTTCATGATGCTTGGTATGGCATGAGTTTGATCGATGAACAGGTCCAAGGATCTTTATATGGTAGCATAATTTTCATCTTGCATAAAATATAGGGGGGACATACCCATAGGGGGATTCATTCTTCTTCCCATGATTCTAGGAGGAGATATTTATCAAATGCATACCTAGAAAAGAGCCCTATTCTTGAAGAAAGACCACAGGAGCATAATTTCAAGGGGAGAAATGGTCACAGGGGGAGTATGTTAGATGTATCTTCAGCATTACATAAGAGTGATATCCCTTGTTCAAAAGGGGAGAGATTATTCAAAGGAATATCAAAGGCATTCAGACAGGGGGAGCAACCCCAAGGAGAGTTCAAGCAAGGGGAGCAACCCCAAGATGAGAATGGCCCTTTTCCATTGATGTCAAAGGGGGAGAGTTAATCAGATTGATGTGATTGATGTTTATTGATGGGGAGAGATAGTCACATTGACTATTGATGTAGAGAATGCCTTATCTACATCATGACATCAATTGGTAATTGGTGTTGACATCAATGTTGGTATTGCCATCAATGTCAAAGGGGGAGATTGTTGGATCATGTTGTCATTGATGCCAATGTTTTGATTGATTGATGTCAAAAGATTGATTGATTGATGATTGATGTAATATAATATGTATTTTCCTTGATGAGAATGCATAGATGAAGATGGATCAATGAGTTGTCATTGATATGATGAAGATGGATCAATGATTTGTCATTGATACATGATGAAGATGGATCAATGTGGTTTCATTGGTATATGATCCATTGTTGGAAAAATGTATAGATGACTCATTATTTTCTTATCATGATTGATAAAGTGCACAAATGGATGAAATCCAAAGTGGTCCCCTTATGGTGAAAGCCCTCATGGGAAGATGCTTTGTGGATTGAGTTATCCTAGAAGAATCGTTGGAGGACCCATGCTCTCATTATTGTCTTATCATGATTGATAAGGTGCACAAATGGATGAACTCCAAAGTGGTCGCATTATGGTGAAAGCCCTCATGGGAAGATGCTTTACGAATTGATTTATCCTAGAAGAATGGTTGTATGACCCATTCTTGTATGTGGAATAATGAGATAAATATCAAGGAAATTGTTGGTGAAACTATCCTAGAGGAATAGTGCTTGTCATGAAATTTCCGGTGGTATGTGGAATGTCACATAACTCCTCATGGTTTGAGAGTTATGGACTTACAAAGATTAAGGACCCCCACATGAAGGCTTGAAGCCCCCAAGGTCAAAGAAGTCAAAGTAACCTAAAAGAAGTTATCTTTATTTAAATGATAAAGTAAAGTGACAAAGTCGAGGTGGATTATTTAAATAATAAAGAGAAGTGACAAAATCAAGAAATGATAAAGTAAAGTGACAAAATCAAGAAGGAATATTTAAATGATAAAGTATTGGAGAACCTTTTATTTATGAAAAGTGGTTAGCCCTAAAAATAAGGAAAATAGGTTAAGTGACCTAGAAATTGGTTAAGTGACCTAAAATAAGAAATCATTATTTAAATGATAAAGTAAGGTAACAAAGTCAAGGTGGAGAAGTGACAAAATCAAGAAATGATAAAGTAAGGTGACAAAATCAAGAAGGAATATTTAAATGATAAAGTATTGGAGAACTTTTTATTTATGGAAAGTGATTAACCCTAAAATAAGGAAAATAGGTTAAGTGACCTAGAAATGGGTTAAGTGACCTAGATGATAAAAGTATAAATAATATAGCAATGGTCTCTTGTAGATCATCCTTTTTGTGGATCAATGGAGAGCTTCTTGTGAGAATATATTTTGGAGTATTGATGGAGAGCTTCTTGAGCATTTTTGGTGTGGAAAACTTGAGAATATTGAATATATACAGGTGATTGAGGTAACCAAGGATATCTAAGATGAATTTCAGAAGGATGCTGAAGAAAAGAGGGTCGGAATTGAAGGGAGGATAAGTTCTTTTCATGATGCTTTCTAAGCAATGTTATTTGCAGGCCATCTCACCATTTCCGCTATAACTTTTTTCCTATAATGATTTAGACCATGGGATTGATATGAAATTGAGGAAACATATCCAAGTATATGTGGTATACAATTCAGCTTGTGGGTCGTTGTATTTTGGGAGTTACACTCTATGGAAACTAGGGTTTGTGGCTAGTCCTGAAACTAGTAAAAAACAGGGGTTTCGGGAAAAAACGTCATAACTTATTCATAAAAGATCCAAATTTAGTGAAAAGAAATGTGTTGGTTAGAGTACAGTATTTATTATTATTTTTAACATTTTCAGAGCGATTCAACAAATATTTTGTGCGGGGCATGCTCTACAAGGTCTCTCTCTAGAATAAGCCAGATTTCAGCAAGGTAAGCCATTTTTTCTATAGCTCCTTTTCTGAGAGGTTCCAAGTAGTGCCACCTAGAGGAATTGCATAAAAAACACTAAAGAACATTTTTTATTAGTTTCATATATTTATTCATTACAAGTACAAAGTTATGATTATTTCAAGTTGGGGTTGTTAACTAATCCAAAACTAGTCATGGTTGAGACAAGCAGTTGATGAGTTGGAACATACATGAGGTATATAGTTGATGATGTTGGTACATATTGATGATTCATTGTTGATGAGTATTTTACACATTATTGGTATATACTTGGTACATGGTTGGATTCACTTGTTTATGGTACAGGTTGATTACAGGTTGTTTGGCACAGGTTGGTGCATGGTTGATGCACTTGTTTATATTGGCAGATTGATATATGTTGAGGATTTTTGCCTCATCTCAGTTGGTGCTGAGAATGTAAGCTGATTATTGCATATAGAGCTGGTTCTCTTGTATATTTTTACTCTATTTAGTCGTTGCTAAAAAAAACCCAGATTGAAGTCCATAATAAAAAGAAAAATTGTACATACATCTTGTGTTCTTTGTGTTCCTTGTGGAGATGATTTGTTGATGATATGTTGTTGATATATGTTGCTAATATGTATTCACATATAACTGATTATAAATGAAAGAAATGAGTAATGAGAAAATTTTGAATGTTAACTAAGGAGTTTTTGTGTAAGAGGGAAGTTTTAACAAAAAGATCCCCACACTCATTCACCCCCCCCCCTCTAAGTGTGGTAGGTGTGTCCAACAAAACCCCATGTCGAAAGCTCTCACAAGGAATAAAAAAAGAAGCATGCAATGGTAGGGTTTTGAAATAAAAGCGTTGGTCGACTCTTTTCGAGAAGTTTGAGGAATCGATATAAGCCTCATTTGAGCTCGATCGACCCGATCGAGCTTAATGAGGATTTAGATTCTGAAATTGAAAAAATTCTCGCAGAAGAATATCCATATTGTATTAAATCAGATCCTAATCAACCGTATGATTTTGTTAGCAACCTTCCACCGTGTCTCAAGGATAAAGGTGAGTTCACTGGTATCAGGTTTGGTCCAGGGAAACTAACAGGGAGTATTGATGCAACTAGTCTTGACTGTGTGCCCCATCAACAGATCGTTTCCAGGACACATTGTGAAGTCTTCCTACATTGGGTTGAACGATACTATATTGATATCCCTATCCTCCAAGCTCATATTGAAACACTCACAAACCACAATGAATTTCTCATGAAAGAAAATCGTGAACTCGGGGCAAATGAACAGAGACAAGTCAAACGTCTTAAGAAGACAGGCAACATTATAATAAAGAATGCAGATAGTGTGAATGACATAATAAATGTCAAACTATATTGATCCATGCTTAGTCATTGGTTTAAATGGTAAAATGACTCTTTCCCCTCTTATTACAGTCATGATATTTGTTTTTGAATCAAATCAGTTGAAATTAGATTTATTTTGCCAATATAAGACTGGCTACAGAATCTCACGATTATGTAGCCAAGTCATTTTTATATAAAATTTAGTAATTAGTTATTAATAAATTATCTAACTTGTTCCTATTTCATTTTTCAGGACATGGTGTATATGATGCTGATTTTATGAAGAGGAACATGTTCGATTTAGATGATTAGTATCTCCTTTTTGTTTATTTTGTAAATAAGAAAAAAACTTTTATAAATTTTGAAGATACAATTTGATCATGAGAGGCTGTAGGCCCTCCATGTTTGTAATATTTTGATCTTATGGGATCTGATATTATCCCAGGAGATAGGAAGTTGAGATTTCAAAAAATCTTTAAATACTCTCTATTTTGTAAATGAGAGGCACCTTGGCCTGGAACCAATTATGAATGAATGATTTTCAAGACTTATGGAACAGCGTACAACTTTAAGATTTAGTCCATTGTAAATGTTGTTTCATTAATGCTTTGATTTATTTAATCTTGATATATTAATATGTCATGTAGCTTTAGACTCCTTGATATGTAATGTTTCAGGATATCCATTTTAAAAATATCGTTCATGACTTGTTGTTCTAGATATTAACACTGTGATCATATTTTCAATTTGAATATCAGGATTTATGTTTGATGTTTAAGTTGAACAATATAGTGAATATATTATAGGTAGATTTCTCTCACTGTAATCATTTGTGATCATAAGATCACGGAATTAATAAGTATTCCCTATTCTATTTCTAAAATCCATGGCTGCCAATTCACTCTATGAATTTATTCAAAACAATTTCATTATAAGTCTATTGCAGATTTATCTCGTAGGCATGGAAACTGGATGCTCTCGATTCACACAGAGGCACAGACACATTTAACGAACTGACATCAGGTTAGCTTCTTTATTTCTAATTTATTTCATTTTATATATTAGTGAAACCAGAAAGCTTAGATCAACTTTGACTATCTATGCATCTGTGTTTCATAGTTTAATTAATTCAAGTTTTATTAGATTTATAGAAAGAAAACAAAAAATATTTGAATGTTCTTTCTTTATCTTCTTCTCAAAAACAATTATTTTTACATTGATTTCATGAGTTTCTAGTAAAACTTACAACCTGTAAATGCATTTCTCTTTATTTTAGGATTTTAGATTGGCTAACGGAACCATTAAACCCATCAGAACAAGTTACACCAAACGACTTGGGTTACTTAAACAACCCTGGACCGGACTTGTTCTTCCAGTTGACGGACAGTCAATTTTTCCCGTCAACAAAGACACAATTTGTGTCAATCGCATTCTTGTACCTTGGTCTTGGAATCAATTCCCAAGTGTCATTTTTCTCTATCTGATCCAATTCTTCATCCATGGATTTTATCCAGAATCCATGCTTGCTAACCTCTTCACAATTGTTTAGTTCAATCGTAGATAAAACTTCTAGGTGAAATTGTTCTGGTGAACGAATTCTTCTTCTAGTATCAACTCCTACATCCTTGTTTCTGATAATCTGATCTGAAGGATGATTCTTCTGTGCTCATTTTCTAGGTGTCTTTGGAGGCACTTGTTGAACTTGATATTCTACTTCTATATGTTCTTCTTCAACTTTCTCTTATGTTGGTTCTTCATCATTTTCTTTTTCTTCATAAACATGTTCCACCGATTCCTTTTCTTCTTCCTTTAATTTTCATCCACCTGTTTCATCAACTGTTACATTGATGATTTCCACAACCTTTTTGAGCCTTAGATTGTAACACGTGTATCCTTTCCTTTTACTTGAGTAACCGACAAGTATGCCTTTGTCCACATGAGAGTCAAACTTTCCCATTCTGCCATGTTCTCTTTTGATGTATAATTTGCTTCCGAACACTTTGAAGTGATTCACATTTGTTGGTCTTCCTTTCCATAGATCATAGGGAGTTTTGTCACTATTGTTTCTAATATTTTCTCTATTTTGAATGTGAATTGTTGTATGTACTTCATGTGTCCAAAAAACATCTATCGATTTAGAATCCATTAACATTTTTCGAGTCAATTCATGTACTGTCTTGTTCTTTCTTTCAATAACTCCATTCTGTCAACAATTCCATGCTTTCTATAGATATCCATAAATTCCTTCGAAGTAAACTCTCCTCCATTATCATATATCAAACATTTGATTTTTGAATCCATTTCATTTTCAACCATTTCCTTGTGAACCTTGAAGTTTTCAAATGCTTCTTACTTATTCACGTGAAAGAAAATTGTAGTCATTCTTTTATAATAATCAACTAATAACATAAAGTATTTCTCACCTTTTAAACACTTTGTTCTAGTTGGTCTTGTTGTTTCCTTATACAAACATGGGATAATGTGGAATAAACATTCAATCCACTTGGTGTGTCCTTGGGGGGAAATTTTGAGTCAAGGTGTTGTCACCTAATCCTCAACTCCTTCATCTAGGTCAACTCCTAGAGAAGCCAAGGGGGGTAGTACCTATGAAAATAATCTAAGGCTCTTTTCAACTAAGAAAGAAAAAAGAACTACTTTTAGGATTTTATTGCTTTAATAAAACAAATGCATTCAACACTTAACATTCATCATCATTTGAGATAATCAATAAACCATTTGTCCATAAGCATGCATATATTGAAAAGGATACAAGATCTACAAGTTTTAACAATATAAGTTAGACAATTGCATGAATGTAGAATATTGGTCACATAAAGATAAACCAATTATACCAGTGCCTTAAAGGGAGTCATGGGAAATTGTTGATCGAGTGTTTTATTAAGGTAAATTAAAGTTGAGTTAATGAGAAAATGTGGCCTCTTTAGAGGCTAGGTCTTTGTTTGGAAACTTGCAGAGAACTTATTGAAACCTAAGAGGTCTCACCAGTAAGCTCACTAAGGGTGATGGATGTCCAAAACAGGTGGGAAAACTAGGTCCCGAGAGGGCTCGACTTACTTCACAGATCACCCTTAGGCATTTTCCCACACATTGATATAACAACTTTAGAGATTTACCTAATTAGTCTACAAACAAGGTTTATTGACATAGCAATACTGAAAAAAATAAAATTTGCAACCTTATTTGTAACCTACTTTGTAACTGAAAAGAGAAATTGCAAGATACTTGGAAATTGAAAGATTGCAAGACATATTGTTGATAGTAAATAAAAAACTCTAAACCAAACATGCATAAAATATTGAAAGTTCATTTTAATCATGCATGTGAAATGTGAGTGTTATGTGTGTTAGATTCACTTAACTTGTATGTGTGTTTGAGATCAAAATATTTAAACATGCATCAACAGAAAGAAATCCAAACCCAGACACACAAATCCCCCTAATGGGGATGGAGAAACTGGGCACTAAGGGCCCGCTTTTATTAATCCTATTACAATGAGAACAAATTTCTCTTTGAGTTTCTCCCTTAGCAAATAAAAAAAGGATCCTTATAAGATTTGGATCTTGAAACATTACAAGAAAAAAATAACAAGAGATGATTCTTTGATGAAGAAGGAAACTGTTGGCACAAGGGCAGACCCGAGGTTCAACACTCAAGAGCGCACCAACAAAACCCTAACTACCGGCCCTTTTGGAAACACCTGCGAAGAAGATGAAGTCTCACCCGAGGTAGAGGCAGTGGTGGTTTCAAGACTCAAGTGTATGAAACCTTAGCTGGGACATTGATCTGTGATTATATCTACTACAAGGCACTTATAATAGATCATTCATTTATATTTAACCCTTATGGTACTTCACATATGGCACAGAGCATCGCAGTGAATACTTAGACTAAAGACGATTAGTACTTAGCCACAAAACATAGATTAGATTCCATAGATCAAGAACTAAACATCTTATATATCAAATCTAACATCCATTCTTATATCATAAGCACAGAGAATAACTAGATATACTTAATCACAGCAAACACTTAGCCAAAAGGAAACAACACTTAGGTCAAAGAACAGACCACATTACACAGAGTTATCATGGTTCACCCCCACCATGGGGCTACATCCACAAAGTCTTCTTCTTTATTTTATCTCAGTCAAGAAGTTACAGTATGGAGCTTCAATGACCCTTACTTCACACAGGACAGAAGATCTGCACAGCTCGCTAGATCCTTCTTCCTTGCACTCAGTACAAAACCACAACAACTTGCACTTATCGTTATGATCTCCTTACAATCATGCACAGAGCACTTGCGATACACATCCGATCACACACATCCAGCTACTAGCACTAAACCTTTATCTATATATTTTCACTAAGTTGTCCCCCCTACTTACATTACCTAAGTATCTATTTATAGATTACAAAATGGGCCTAAACATGGGTAAACCCATGGGTCGACATCCCTTTCACTTTACATCAACCCAAAAACCCTAAAAGGTACCCAAAAATAGGTATTGCTTGCTTCGCGTTGTGCTTTGTCTTTGGAAAGCTGTCACAGTACCAAAATGGTCAAATATGACGAAGTATACTTCAAAAATTGGTCAAGGGCCAACAGGCCCCCAACACTTACCTGTGACTCATCCCAAGTCACTTAGGTCTATTCAATTCCGCCTCGAATGCCTCGATCTTGGCTCGAGTTTCTTCGACCTGTTGCAGTGCGACCGCCTCCACACATATCGTTGACCACATCCATGAATGGAAATGGTGACATAGCCTCTGCAAAGCTGATGCTACCCCCCAACAATGTCTCAATTGGTTCCTCAAATCACTTGTTTCCCTCCTTTCCAAAGATGTGGCCACCACCTTCCCCCAGTCTGAGGAAGAGGCCATTAGCAATACCCAACAGTTCAAACTCATTTACACCCAGTCTGGCTACCTATACATGGTACTCCTGGACACCCCAAGACCCGTTCCATTCAGCCAAGACAAACCTAGGATATCTCACTCAGCAGATGCATTGATTGGTAACACTACACACCACAACCCACAACCTCAACAACCACCCATGTATGGCACACCCCAATATCCGTCGGCATATGGAGGAATCCCTTATTATCCTCCTTCTCCTTATCAACAGTCATACCCTATTTTCCTACCTCCACCCATCAGTGGACCCCCACCAGCACCCATAATACGCCCACCTGTTCAACCAAGCGCTGGTACTCCCTCTATCTCAGCCTATACCCTAAGCACTAGCAAAAGCGCCATGCCTTCCTATGTACCTTTTGGATCATTGCCACAACACAATTTGTACTTCCCATTTCCTGGCCCCCCACAGCCCATGGCTCCACCACAAGGACATCCACATACTGGGGTTAATTTTGTTCAACCCTCTCCCATTCAACAATATCAAAATTTTGAACAAATGAATATGGAAAATCCATCCCATCAATCGAACAATGCCAGAAAGAAAGGAAAAAACTGGAACAATAATAATCCCAGACCAGGAGGAAACCAGAACCAACCCTAGCAGAACTAACCTGCTGGGGGCAACCAAAACACAGGGAACCAAAACCCTCAAGGGGGCAATAATAAACGCCAATGGGAAAATAACAACAATCTTCGGACCAATTTCCCTTGTGCCCTTTGTGGTGAGTTTGGTCACTATACTCACCATTGCCCCCAAATCATTGACTTTAAATGGATGAAAGAATCTGTAAGTGGACCACGTCCCCCGACACTACCTGCCCCCCAGTAGCCCCCACAGCAATATGTGCAGTAACCACCCCCAACCGTGATGAAAAACCCCATCCCGCACCAAGGGGTAATGAACACCCAAAAAGACATGTAGCCTACCCTGACACAAATAGGACAATATCGCAATCCAGGCAATCTTGTCGATCATACTATCCTCCTTTTTGGGGTCCTATAATTATAGGCAACTTAATTCTTCGACTGTGGATTTGGCATTTCCCCCCGTGATGAAGACTTCTGGTTCGGTTGACCCCCTTTTTTCACCTCCATCCATTTTTCCCGATCCTCCATCATCCTGTTGCATCCTTCATCCTCCGTTGCACCTTCACTCCCTTGTCTTTTCGACTCATTGAGTACGCCTCACCCGCCTTCCATCCATGAATAAATGGACTTAGGATAATGAACGAATAATGTTAAAGGGTTAGTGACATTCTCTAATACTTGTTAGCCTAACAAAGTTGTTTTGATAGGATAGTTTAAAATGAAATAATTGTTAGACTAACTATTAATTAATTAAGGATTAATTAAGGATTAATTAATTAATAATTAGTTAGTTTAATAAGTAGGTTAGTTTTAAATTAAATAAAACAATTAAAAAATATAAAAAATAAAAAATATATAACAAAAAGTAGTAAAACAAATTTAAAATAAAAAACAAAATACAATAAATACAAAATAAAAAAATTTAAATAAAAACATAAACGAAACATATTAAAACAAAAACCAAACTTAAACAAACATATATTAAACCATAATAAAAAATATAAAAAAACAAAATATAATATAAAACATATAATAAAAAATTAAAAAAAACAAAACTTAAAAAAAACCTACGCTATCCTAAGTCTACCCCACCCAAAGCTCCACGCACTCCTTCATACCTCACATCCCAACTCCCGTACACTCATCACATTAAACTTTTAAATCAAACGGTCCTTAAAAATTCCGGACCCCCCCT
>ML796336.1:22485-35837 GCA_009831015.1 Picea engelmannii
AATCTAGAAAGGGACACAATACAACATTCATCAAACACATAAATGTAGTTAGTGCATTACATAAACTAGAAGACGTTACCAACCATTTATATGGACCTTGCCTCATCTTGAATGCACTCTTTTAGGTGTTTATTATTTTACTCGTACCTGGTGATATCTCGATTTGAGATCCAACTTGGTGAAGTACTTTGCATGTTACAGTTGATATAGCAAGTCATTGATTGATCCAGATTATTTTCGGCATGAAATGAGAGCGAAGATATAATAAAGCAGTGTACAGAGATATCTCAGATATCCAGTAATATAACATAAATGTATTAGATATTCAACCATAAACACAGAAGTTAAAAAACCTTCATTTAGGCCCTCAAAATGGCCCCGGAAGTTAAAAACTGCTAAAAATAGTAAATTACCAAAATTTCCAGAAAATTGTTTTGAGCCAGTTGGAAAAGGTGGGTGGCCACTGATATCCACCTGGATCAATCCTTTCTCCTTAGGACGCAATTGTCTCCATTGTGTTGAGTGCCCAGGGGAGAGGGAAAAGCATTTGTTGAATCTGCATCTTGATGAGCTGCTTGCCTCGTTGGAGAAGTTGCGTTGATTAGCTTGTTGAAGGTTGTCACGAACATGTGGTTGGAAGGGTTGGACCTTTTTAACCAGTCTGGCTACATGAGATGTCTGTGTGCAGAAGGAATATTTACACTATGCTACAATATTGTTGACCTTCTTATGTTGGATAGAAAGTTCTTAGGCCGAGGTTGTAGTGGTTGCAGTATCCTTTTGTTCACCTTTTGAACAGGTTGTGAAGAAGCTGAATTTTGTAGTATGAGATACTACCTTGCGACACTGTTTAGGTGGAACAGTAGTCGGAACTACCTCTGGTATTCTGTAGAGATGACCCCCTAGAGAAACAATGGCACTGTGGGGTCGAGACTCGTAAACAACATGGCACTTCCACACATATGGTTGGCCCAAGAGAACATCACATACATCCAGTGGGGAAACATCACATAATACCTCATCCTTGAAGGGCTTGATGCCATATGAAAATCGACATTGTTGGCTGACACGGAGATATCATCCTTGGCAAAGCTACCCGATGTTGTATGGATGCGGGTGTGGTGTTGTCGACAATCCCAATTGTTTGACAACCTCTGCTGAGATGAGGTTCTTCTGGCTTCCACTATCAACAATAACATGCAGCGGGGTCCCCTTCACCCACATCTTTGAATGAAAAAGGTGATCCCCCTCTTCAGGATCTGTTGGTTCTTCTGGTTGAATTGTTGCGGTCACAACAATAGCAGTGGGGTCTGTGTTGATAATCTATCTTTTACCAGTATTTTCAGAATCAGATTTTGAATCAAGGTTCGGCTCCTTGTCTTTGATCTTGGCCACCAATAACTGTTTTGAGTGACATTCCTCGGTGTTGTGCCAAGGGATTTTGTGGAAATCACACCATTTTCTGGTGTCCTTCTTTGTCTTCCCATGACCCTTCTTTTCTGTGGCTTGGACTGGTTTTTGGGAGACTGTTTGCTAGGGTCGTCTTTATCATACTTTGGTTGTTGCAGATTTGCAGATCCAAACTCCCATTTGTTCTGGTTCTTAAATTTCTTGTCGATTTTAATAGCATATCGATAAGCAACACCGAGTGATGAGATGTCCAGAAAATCCATTTCAGTTTGGATGTATCTGTGTAGATCCCCACGGTATTTCAGAACCAAATGTCGTTAAGAGTATTTGATACCCAGTTTGGTGCGCAAGGTATGGAAGGTATTGGTGAACTTTGGAACTGCTTGGCCCCTCTCTTGCCGTAGTGTGGTCCATCTCATGTATTGGTCCTCATAGTTGCCAACATGGTAATATTATTCCTTTACCGCATCCACAAAAAAATCCCAAGTGGGCTCGGCCCCATATATTCTAGACTCCTCTATGGAACTTCGCTCCCAATAAGTTTCCCACCAATTTTTGACACGGGGGAGAGCTTAAGGAGTGTGAAGGTGATCTTTTCCTTGTCGGAAAAATTATGAACAAAGAAATAACCTTCTAACATATTTAACCATTTGTATAGGGCATCCACATCTATCTGAACTTCAAATACGAGAATATAAAAATTAACTTGTACCTTGAAAGGATAGGTGCTTCCAAAATGGTTGTTTGATGAAGATGTGCCTTCTGCTATCGGCAGACATTGAAGGATGTGGGAAAAATTCTCCATCATTTCATCCCTCTGTCGTGTGAGAGCTTTCTCAAGCAACAGATTGATAGAATCATATGCTCCGTCATTTTTCTTTTCTTCCACCATGGAGGGTTACTTGGGTGTGCGAGAGAGATTGTCTTCAAGAGATTCAAGCTCGAGACCCAAATTTCTATACTTGGACCTTGTCGGGGACATGCACTGAAAAAAATGATCAAGAACAACCTGCTCTAATACCACTGATCCAAATTATTTTCGGCACAAAATGAAAGCGAAGATATAATAAAGCAGTGTATAGAGATATCTCGGATATCCAGTAATATAAAAAAAATGTATTAGAGATGCAACCATAAACACAGAGATATAGTAATACACAATTTTCTATTAATGAGCGAAAATGTACAAAGACTGTAAAAATACAGAGTGAAAGACTCGCTAGAATGGTGGCAGCTTATCTCTGAGAAAAGATGTGTCCGCTACTCGCATTCGCAAGAAGATGATTTTACAATGAGGCTCTAAAGGCCTTTTTATCATAAATAAAATCCAAAACCCCAACCCTGGAAGAGGAAAAGACAACAGTTTTGTGGACCCCGTTTTGGGTAGTTTGGTGTATCAACTCCTCGGGGGCGTAACTTTGGCATATGATCTTTGTTTGGGGCGCACGATAGCTCGTTGGAAAGGTATTGTCGAGGAGATTCATTTAGGGGGATCAATCAGAGCCTTTGACTATCATTGAGAAGCTCTATCCCAAAAAACCTTCATTTAGGCCCTCAAAATGGCCCCGGAAGTTAGAAACTGCTAAAAATAGTAAATTACCAAAATTTCTAGAAAACTATTTTGAGCTAGTTGGAAAAGGTGGGTGGCCACCAATATCCTCCTAGAAAAATCCTCCCTCCTTAGGAAGCAATGGTCTCCATTGTATTGAGTGCATGGGGGAGAGGGAAAAGTGTTTGTTGAATATGCATCTTGATGAGTTTCTTGCCTCGTTGGAGAAGTTACGCTGCTTAGATTGTTGAAGGTTGTCACGAACATGTGGTTGGAAGGGTTGGACATTTTTAAATAGTCTGGCTACATGAGATTCCTATGTGCAGAAGGAATCTTTACACTTTTCTACAATCTTGTTGACCTGCTTCTGTTGGATAGAAGGTGCTTGGGCTAAGGTTGTAGTGGTTGCAGTATCATTTTGTTCACCTTTTGAACAGATTGTGAAGAAGCTGAATTTTGTAGTATGAGATACTACCTTGCGACATAGTTTAGGTGGAATAATAGTTAGAACTACTTTTGGTATTTTGTAGAGATGAACCCCTAGAGAAACAATGACACTGTGGGGTCGAGACTCGTAAACAACATGGCGCTTCCACATATATTGTTGGCCCAAGAGCACATCACAAACATCCAGTGGGGAAAAATCACATAATACCTCATCCTTGAAGGGATGGATGCCGTATGACAATCGATATTGTTGGCTGACATGGAGATCTTGTCCCTGGCGAAGCCACCCAATGTTGTATGGTTGCGGGTGTGGTCTTGTTGACAATCCCAACTGTTTGACGACCTCTGCTGAGATGAGTTTCTTCTGGCTTCCGCTATCAACAATAAAATGCAGCGGGGTCCCCTTCACCCACATCTGTGAATGAAAAAGGCGCTCCCCCTCTTCATGATCTATTGGTTCTTCTGGTTGAATTGCTGCGATCGCGATAATAGTAGTGGGCTCTGCGTCGATGATCTATCTTTTACCAGTATTTTCATAATCAGATTATGAATCAAGGTTCGGCTCCTTGTCTTTGATCTCGGCCACCAATGACTATTTTGATCGACATTCCTCAGTGTTGTGCCAGGGGATTTTGTGGAAATCGCACCATTTTTCGGTGTCCTTCTTTGTCTTCCTGTGACCCTTGTTTTCATGTGGCTTGGATTGGTTTTTGGGAGACTGTTTTTTAGGTCCGTCTTTATCATACTTTGGTTGTTGCAGATTTGTAGACCCAAACTCCCGTTTGTATTGGTGCTTAAATTTCTTCTCGATTTTAACAACATATCGATAAGTAGCACCGAGTGATGAGATGTCCAGAAAATCCATTTCAGTTTGGATGTATTTGTGTAGAGCCCCACAATATTTCAAAACCAAATGTCGTTCAAGTTCTTTGATACCCATCTTGGTGTGTAAGGTATGGAAGGTATTAGTGAACTCTGGAACTGCTTGGCCCCTCTCTTGCCGCATTGTGGTCCATCTCATGTATTGGTCCTCATAGTTTCCAACAGGGTAATACTGTTCCTTTACCGCATCCACAAAAAAATACCAAGTGGGCTTGACCCCATATATTCCAGACTCCTCTGTGGAAATTTTCTCCCAGTAAGTTTCCCACCAATGTTTGACATGGGGGATATCTTTAAGGAGTGCGAAGCTGATCTTTTTCCCGATAGAAAAATTATGAACAGAGAAATAACCTTCTAACAGATTTAACCATTTGTCTAGGGAATCTGCATCTATCTGACCTTCAAATATGTGAATATAAAAATTAACCTGTACCTTGAAAGGAGAGGTGCTTCCAAAGTGGTTGTTTGATGAATATGCACATGTTTCTATCACCGGGTGTTGAAGGATGTGGGAAAAATTCTCCATCATTTCCTCCCTCTGTTGAGTGAGAGCTTGCTCAAGCAACATATTCATAGAATCATTTGCTCCTTCATTTTTCTTTTGTTCCACCATGGAGGGTTTCTTGGGCATGCGAGAGCGATTGTCTTCAAGAGAGACAATCTCGAGACCCAAATTTCTGTACTCGGACCTCGTCGAGGACATGCACTGAAAAAAAATGATCAAGAGTAGCCTGCTCTGATACCACTGATCCAGATTATTTTCGACACGAAATGAGAGCAGAGATATAATAAAGCAGTGTACAGAGATATCTCAGATATCCAGTAATATAACAGAAATGTATCAGATATGAAACCATAAACACATAGATACAGTAATACACAATTTTCTATTAATGAGTGAAAATGTACAAAGACTATAAAAATACAGAGTGAAAGACTCGCTAGAATGGTGGCAGCTTATCTCTAAGAAGAGATGTGACCGCTACTCACATTCGTAAGAAGATGATTTTACAATGAGGCTCCAAAGTCCTTTTTATCATAAAGAAAACCCAAAACCCCAACCCTGAAAGATGAAAAGCCAACAGTTTTGTGCACCCCGTTTTGGGTAGTTTGGTGTATCAACTTCCTGGGGGCGTAACTTTGGCATACCATCTCTGTTTGGGGCGCACGATAGCTCATTGGAAAGGTATCGTCGAGGAGATTCATTTAGGGGGGCTCAATTAGAGCCTTCGACTATCATTGAGAAGCTCAATCCCAAAAAACCTTTATTTAGGCCCTCAAAATGGCCTCGAAAGTTAAAAACTGCTAAAAATAGTAAATTACCAAAATTTCCGGAAAACTGTTTTGAGCCAGTTGGAAAAGGTGGGTGGCCATTGATATTCACCCGGATCAATCCTCCCTCCTAAGGAAACAATGGTCTCCATTGTGTTGAGTGCCCGAGGGAGAGGGAAAAGTGTTTACTGAATCTACATCTTGATGAGTTATTTGCCTTGTTGGAGAAGTTGCGTTGCTGAGCTTGTTGAAGGTTGTCACGAACATGTGGCTGGAAGGGTTGGACCTTTTTAACCAGTTTGGCTACATGAGATGCCTGTGTGTAGAAGGAATTATTACACTTTGTTGCAATCTTGTCGACCTTCTTCTTTTGTATAGAAGGTGCTTGGGCTGAGGCTGTAGTGGTTGCAGTATCCTTATGTTCACCTTTTGAACAGATTGTGAAGAAGCTGAATTTTGTAGTATGAGATACTACCTTGTGAAACTATTTAGGTGGAACATTAGTTGGAACTACCTCTGGTATTCTGTAGAGATAACCCCCTAGAGAAACAATGACATTGCAGGGTCGAGAATCGTAAACAACATGGCGCTTCCACATATATGGTTGGCCCAAGAGAACATCATAAACATCCAGTGGGGAAACATCACATAATACCTCATCCTTGAAGGGTTGGATGTCGTATGACAATCGACATTGTTGGCTGACATGGAGATCTCGTCCCTGGCGAAGCCACTCGATGTTGTATGGTTGCGGGTGTGGTGTTGTCGACAATCCCAATTGTTTGATGACCTCTGTTGAGATGAGGTTCTTCTGGCTTCCACTATCAACAATAAAATGAAGCGGGGTCCCCTTCACCCACATTTGTGAATGAAAAAGGTGCCCCCTCTCTTCAAGATTTGTTGGTTCTTCTAGTTGAATTGTTGCGGTTGCGACAATAACAGTGGGGTCCGCATTGATGATCTGTCTTTTACCAGTATTTTCAAAATAAGATTCTGAATCAAGGTTCGGTTCCTTGTCTTTGATCTTGGCCACCAATTACTATTTTGAGCAACATTCCTCGGTGTTGTGTGAGAGGCTTTTGTGGAAATTGTACCATTTTCTGATGTCCTTCTTTGTCTTCCCGTGACCCTTCTTTTCCTGTGGCTTGGACTGGTTTTCAGGAGACTGTTTGTTAGGGTTGTCTTTATCATACTTTGGTTGTTGCAGATTTGCAAACCCAAACTCTCGCTTGTTCTGGTGCTTAAATTTCTACTCGATTTTAACAGCATATCAATAAGCAGCACCGAGTGATGATATGTCCATAAAATCCATTTCAGTGTGGATGTATCTGTGTAGAGCCCCACGGTATTTCAGAACCAAATGTCGTTCATAGTCTTTGATACCTAGCTTGGTGCGTAAGGTATGTTAGGTATTGGTGAACTCCAAAACTGCTTGGCCCCTCTCTTGCCACAGTGTGGTCCATCTCATGTACTGGTCCTCATAGTTTCCAACAAGGTAATATTGTTCCTTTACCGCATCCACAAAAAAATCCCAAGTGGGCTCGACCCCATATATTTCCGACTCCTCTATGGAACTTTGCTCCCAGTAAGTTTCCCACCAATGTTTGACATGGGGGAGAGATTTAAGGAATGTGAAGGTGATCTTTTCCCTATCGAAAAAATTATGAACAGAGAAATAACCTTCTAATAGATTTAACCATTTGTCTAGGGCATCCACATATATCTAGCCTTCAAATACAGGAATATCAAAATTAACTTGTACCTTGAAAGGAGAGGTGCTTCCAAAGTGGTTGTTTGATGAAGATGTGCCTGTTGCTATCGACAGGCGTTGAAGGATGTGGGAAAAATTATCCATCATTTCATCCCTCTGTCATGTGAGAGATTTCTCAAGCAACGAATTGATATAATCATCTGCTATACTCGAGCCTCGTCGAGGACATGCATTGAAAAAAACGATCAAGAGAAGCCTGCTCTGATACCTCTGATCCAGATTATTTTTGCCATGAAATGAGAGAGGAGATATAATAAATTAGTGTACAAAGATATCTCGGATATCCAGTAATATAACAGAAATGTATCAGAGATGCAACCATAAACACAAAGATACAGTAATACACAATTTTCTATTAATGAGCAAAAATGTATAAAGACTGTAAAAATACAGAGTGAAAGACTCGCTAGAATGGTGGTATCTTATCTCTAAGAAGAGATGTGTCCACTACTCACATTCGTAAGAAGATGATTTTACAATGAGGCTCCAAAGGCCTTTTTACCATAAAGAAAATCCAAAACCCCTGTTAGCGCTTGGTAAATTTCCTAGAGGTTGAAACAAAAGAAATCTACGAAAGTAACTTTATCCAACTGATTTTAAAGCTCGGAATCTAGCCCTTCCAGCTTCAGAGAGGGATCTCTCTATATGATTTAGCTTTGTTTATAACTTTAGATATTAGGCTAGGTATAGGAATAGGTAGGTTTTGTTGTAAAATTGTTTTTGAGTTTGGTTGAGTCCGTCTACACTTCCATTGGGCTATGGGGTCTGTATTTATTTAAGTATGAAATACAACCAGAAACGATAAAGAATACTTCCACAGGGCGAGATAATGCACTCACTGGATCTTTTAGTAGATTAAATGATGAATTGAAGAAAAGATGAGAAAATACTTTCAATTAACAAGCAGTTAAGAATTTCTTAATTGAAAACATCAGAAGATGAACATTAAAATCTTCAGAGTCGGAAACAGGATATCTAAGATAAATCCTGCAACATACGTTACTCTTAAAGATTAGTTTTAGAAAACAATATGATCACAAAGTAAGAATAACATTCAACTTAGAGAATAAACATCACCAGTGAAAACACGCAAGAATCCTGCAAAAGTGCTTCCTTTTCATTAATGGCAGATCTCCTTCAAAAATGGTTACAGGATGATAGCGTCAGGGTGTAAAGATCAACAACCCTCAATACTTTGAAAGGTGAAGTATTTATAATTCAAATTACAAACGTTCCTGTCATAACTGATTAGGACATGCTCATTCTATTTTTAGCCTAACTGATTTAACTAATCAAAACTGCTTGATGACTCGGTACAAATGCATGCGGAATTTCTGGGGTAGGTCGTTGGCAAGGTTCCTGTGTAACCTCTTCTGACTGGACATGCGACTGGACCTAGACAACTCAGCTGCTAATCGAGAAGATCGCAGAGCTCCTCCCATCTGATCTGACTAGGCATAGTGACTTTGATTAGTATCCGATACACTTCATCCATTTCCGTATATTTAACAAACGTGGGCTTTGTGAGGAAAATGTATCGAATCTCATGTTGGATACTGATGTCCAACTGAAGGGCATCCATGAATGCTTTACCAATGATGCTCCCTTGTATGCTAGCAAACTTCGAACTGTCTTTAGACACTTCAGACAGTCTCTTTTTATAATCTGGGAGTGTCATTAATTTATCATTAATGACTTTCAGACCAGGTAGACCTTTCTTTTGGAGAGCATCAATTTTATTGAAGAATCCTTGTACTCCTTGGTCCATGACCTGAACCTTTTCTTCCAGCTGAAGCATTAGACTTCTCTTAGTCAAAACCCTTTTTACCTCAATTATGGTCTCTGTTCTGTCCTCGATCTTCAGTTCCTCTAGCTCTTCTCTGTTCTTAGAATTTAAGAATCTGATGATCTCATTTGCTTGTGTGGGCATGTCTCCCAACTCTATTCTAATCTTATCAATGGCCTGTTGGCTCCTCTAAACCAACTCATTCTGTTCAAACATAATCTGGATCATTGGCCATATTTCATTTATGGACTTTATGATGTCTGTCCATACATTCTCTTTGACCTCAACCAAATTCTTCCCTGCCACTGTTTGTTTTTGGAGCTGTTGTAGTTCCTTCCTTAGCTGCTCAGTTACCTGTTTCTCTTTGGAGAGACTGGACTGGAAAGAAGTTTTGAGTTCCTGGAGATTCTCGACTTCTTTCTTAAGCCTGCTGATTTCAGTCTCTTGTAGGTTAATCTTTTCCAGGGATTTGGTGAGATCAGTTGTTCCCTCCTGTGATGTCACTAGTGTTGCAGATGGAATTGCTGTAACTGTTGCAATGCTCAATCTGACAATGGGGATAGCACTCAATGGAATGCCTTCCATCGGCTTCATATGTTCTTTCTCTTTCAATAATGTTTCCATCTCAGCTTCCATTTCCTTGAGCTGAGCATTCTGCTCCATGAGCAACTTTAGCATCTCATCCTTCTCACCTTCTTTCTCTGCTATCTCCTTCGCCTGTGAGTCCTCTGTGGGAAGGAGTTTCAGCTATTTTCTTAAGGATGTGATGTCTGCATTCTTTTTCTTTATCATCTCTTCTGCTGATTTGACGTTCGCAGGATCATAACCGATCTTGGGGACCAGCTCCTCCAACGTCTTGATTCTGTTGTCTTTTGTGAAAGATGATATTTTCTCCAGCTTGAGTTGTGTCTGAGCATTATTCAGTGATACCTGAAACTTTGCTGCAGAAGCTGAAGCGTGTGCCAATGTGTGAAAAACCATCTCCCCTATTTGTTTGTGCAGATCCATCTGATCTGCTGGATGCACATCCTTCACCTGGAATTCGAAGGTCGCCCTCTTGTAGTCTGAGATCACTTTGGGATTCGATACCTGGGCTTGGAGGTAGGCCATGTGCATTCTTCCCTTTTCTGTATCAAATGCAGACAGCAGCCTGTGCTGCACAGTTGATGACTGTTTCCGATACTAGGCGTAAGTACTGCTGGTGAGGGTCTCGTTCTTTTTCTTGATCAATTCGTACTTCTCGAAAATGCCCAACTTGGGCCCAGTTTTGCTTGGCTGAGTGTCCAGGGGAGAATTTGTGGATTTCTTCAGTATTTCTGTTGTGATTGCCTTATGCTGGCTCGAACCAAAAGGTAGAATGACCGGCTTGATCACTGGGGTAGTTACTGTGGTAGGCGGGACTTCTTGTTCTACTGTCGTGCCAGGCATTGAAACTGTATTTGGCCTCTTGGTGTGTATCTGGAACTCCTCTGATGACACCTCTGTTACAGGTGGAGACAACTCTTGTCGAGGCCTATTTTCCTTGGGGACCTGAGGTGTGGTAGTGGGTGGCACACTCGTCGAGGGAACCTGCTGTTCCACTTCAAATTGCCGTTCTATTTCAACTAGGGTGTCAGGCACCCATACTCTCTGATTTGCAAATTTTTCGATCTCGGGCTTGGACTCATGCACATACGGGATATTCTTATTCCTCACCCGCATTTCTGAAATGATCCCGCATGGATTATAGTGCCATGTGAAACTCTTAAAGAATTTAATATCCTTCAACATTCTGTCAGCTTCTTCCCTGGCACCTCGACTATTGCAGATGAAAGAACCAATCTGCCCCTTGATTCTCAATTGTTGCTTCTTCTTTAGGGAAACAAAATGAATGTCATCCGAATTCATTATCTGTCTAATATATTCTAACACAAAGATTCTTACCGGCACATATTGAGGTAGTTTGTAAGGTGCCAATTCGCACCCGAAAACTTTGATCTCAGTGTGGTTTTGGTACAGGTACCAGTCTCCTGTCTTTGCGTTTTCCGTGAGATGCAAAATTCTCTAGACTTCATCGTTTATTCGTGGCTCAGGCCTGCCACTCAACATGCTTACCACCGGGTGGTAAAACTGATCAATGAATGCTTTGAAGTCGTATTCAACAGAGTTATGCTTCAATAAAGAGGTCCATGCTGTTACTGGCTGAGGCTTTCCATCTGCGTCCATTTTCTGCATAGAAAAACTGAATTTATCGGCTTGATAAAAAACAAAAATGTAGGCCAATATGGATGAATATCTAAACATGCCCTCCGTGCCAAAGTTCATGAACTGCTCGTGAATATTGTTGGCCAAGAAGGTACTAAAATCGAACTGGGTGTTAGGTTTTTCGTCAGTGGAGAAAATGGATAGAAAACCCAGAATGGGCTCATCTACCCACTGGTCGGAATAATATCCTAACAGAGCGCAAAGAGAGGAAATGATCTGGTTTCCCTTGGTGGAGAACATGGATGATGGGTAAGGTGGATTGGTGGAAGGGAATTGAGCGGAGGTGGGAAGGAACAACTCGAAAATTTGAGCTCTCTGTGGAAAGGTCATCTTTTGATACAACTCTGTAAGGATCTCTAGGTCGAAAGGAGAGACAGAATCAGCACGGGGAATTTGCATCATTTGGTCAATATCTTCGGGAGTGATGAAAAAGAGGACGTCTCCAGATGATGAGATGATGGCCCTCTGGTCGGGAATATAATGTGCTTGGCATTTGAGGGCGAATTCGGGAAAGTGGTGGGTCTAGGGAAAAAGGTACAGGGGAAAATTGGACTCCCAGAGTCTGATCTCGTTGCTCTGGTCTAGGAACACTTCCCGGAGCCATGACTGGAGGTCTGAAAAATCGAAGTCACAAATGGTATCTGTGATCAACCTGTCTTTATCCACCAATGGGATTTTGTCCAGGTCAACAGGAGGAGGAAGAAAAGGATTCTCTTCTCCTTCCGCTAGCCTTGGCTTTGGCGCCATCTTTGCAACAGTACCTACAATAAACAATATGTTAGTAGGGTCGACTGACTGTGGATGAAGGCGACGGGGAAGCAATCGAGGAATAAGAGGTAAGCTTTCTGGCGTGATGGATGAATAAAGAATGAAAGGGGAATAACGGTAGTTTTATTTAAAACTGGGGTCGGTCAGACGCAGGAAATCGGTCAGCATGACAATGGGTATATTATCCAGTAATTAATGGACAACGGGCCACTTGGGGGTGATATGGCAGGTGACGGTGGCCAAAAAATATGGATGGGTGACGTGGCTACTAGGGATTGGAGGTGATTTGAAGTGAAAGTCACAATAAGGGGCTGGTCATGAGTGAAAAGGGTGAAGGACTGATAGCAGGGATTTACAGCAGTTATGGGATGTGACACGACCCCGAGAACAAGTGGAACAAGTGGACTCAGTGGAGGATGACGTCCATGAGTGACGGGCTGTCAGATAGCATGTGGGGGATGGGACTTGAGGACCAATAGGTTGATGCCATGTATGACCAGGGGCCCTCCGAAAGGAATATCCACTTCGGACCCCCACCCCTCGGTTAAAAGCAAAACACCAGGGGGGGTCCGAAATCCATTGTGATCCATTGATCTGCGCGCTTGTTTCCTGGCCACAGATCTGAGCGCGCTCTTTAATACTCATTCCGGATCCCCCCTCCATTAAAGGCAGAATAGACCGGGGGGGGGTCTAGAATCCATTGTGGATTGTTGATTTAAGCGCTCCTCCCTGAGCTGTCCAGATGTGCGCCCATGTTATTACCGATTCCGGACCCCCCCCAGTTAAAAGCAGAATGGTCGGGGGGGTCCGAATTGCACTGTGCACCGTAGATCTTGGCGCCTGGATCAGAACCATTGAGATGTGCAGGAAACATAAGCTGGGAGCGGAGAAATATGTACTTGGGGGAAAAACTTAGGATATAAAACATTTTATGGGTTTTTCCCAATTTTTCACATAGACACCACCAAGGGGACATCATCTAAACTATTCTTGGGCAAAGGAGACATGGTGTAGCATTTTCATCAATCTGGTTTCATGGGTGGTGAAGCAAGTGAAGAAACTAAACTACCTGCTAACCTGTCTTCCTAGGACAATTAACCCAGATTAAACTGTTGGGTTAAGAAATTACTCTACCTAAGGGCTATCTGACCAGGATTAGACAGTCTGGTCAGATTTATTCACTAATCTAACCTAAGGGCTATCTGACCAGGATTAGACAGTCT
>ML796336.1:35887-54680 GCA_009831015.1 Picea engelmannii
ACCAGGATTAGACAGTCTGGTCAGATTTATTCACTAACCTAGCAACATTAAATTTAAAAAGAACTTGGCCATGCTTGAAAGGTATGGCCAAGTTACTATTATTGCATGGGGATTTTCTTTTCAATTCTTTTATGCCCTCTTTTCTTTTTTCTTTTCTTTTCTTTTCTTTTTTCTTTTCCTTTTTTCTTTTCTTTTCTCTTTTTTTTTTTCTTTTCTTTTCTCTTTTCTTTTTCCTTTTTATCAAATTATTTACATAATGAAAAATCATTTGTCAATGAAAACACTAGATACAGATAATATCCAAGTCATCATTTGATTCCCATAATTTATGGGGTGATAACAGCGGCTCCACCTGGGGATGGTACTTGCCCTGTTAAGTGCCAAGAATCCTGGTTCCTGTCATTCTGAACATATCTGCCTAGTAGCCTTCATTGATCTTATTCTCAAAACTTGGAAAAACAATGGTCAACAGCTTAGGGCCTTCTCTTCGGGCTTCAACTGACTGACTAATGTTTATCACTCAGAAATGCAAGTGAAAAAATGAAAATTAAACTGGTATGTACAATGGAGAGTGATTTATTCAAATCTTTTACTAAGGAGGGACATAATGTTTCAGCATTCTGCCATTCACAGGTGCTCCTGGCAGATCTGACCCATCGGTGTTGTTTAGCAAGAAAGCATTGTTTCCTCTGAAAGCTTGGATCATGTAAGGCCTTGTCCATAGGTTGTCAAATTTCCCATGCTTTCCCTTGTCCTCATTCCTGGCGTCCCATCTCAACACCAGATCTCCCAGCTCAAAATCATCTTCCTTGGTTCGTTTGTCAAAGATCTTCTTGATGTTTTCTTAGATGACCTGTGTTTTGTTGAAAACTTCTTCTCTAGTCTGTTGCAAATGAATCATCTGGTTGATTCTTCTCTGTGAGTCATTTGGCTTAGCTTGCACCTCTTGAAGTAATTTCATGATAGGGACTCTTAGAGAAGTAGGGAAAACTGCCTCTATACCATAGACCAGCTGGTAAGGTGACATGCCAATTGACCTTTTGGTGGTCAATATATCTGGCCATAAGGAAAATACCAACTTATCGTGCCATGATTTTTTGTTTTCCTGCAATGTTTTCTTGATGACATTTACCAAAGTTTTGTTTGAAGACTCCGCCAACCCATTCCCCTAAGGCTAGTAGGCTGTGGAATGCCCCAAGCCAATGTGGTACCAGTTGCAGAAATCTATGAGTTTCTTCGATCGAAAGGCAGTTGCATTGTCAGTAATGATCTTTCTAGGACAACCAAAATGAGACAAAATATTATTTTCAAGAAATTTGATAATAACAGAGTCAGTGTCTTGCCTGCTTGGTACAACCTCGATCAATTTGGTAAAATAATCAGTGGCAGTAAGAATCCACCTGTGTTGGCCTGAAGACAAAGGGTGTATTTCTCCAATGAAATCGAGCCCCCATTGCTGGAAAGGAGCCTCAACTGAGATTGGTTTAAGAGGTAGAGGAAGGAGTTTCCTTTTACCTTCAAACAATTGACACTGGTGACATGCTGTTACTTTCTGATGTACATCTGCAAACAGGGTGGGCCAGTAAAATCCAGCTCTAAGTATTTTTTTGGCTGTAACCTTCCAGTTCAAATGGACACCACATTCTCCTACATGAAACTCCTGCAACACTTTATCAGCTTCATCTTTCAGTAAACAATTTAAAAGAATACCTGCAGGGTCTTTCCAATACAAATTTACTTCTAGAATACAGTATTTCAAAGCCTTCAACTTTAAAAATCTAGCTTTAGTCTTAGTTAAACCAGGGGGAGCTTGTAAATTTTGTAAAAAAAATATAAGGTCTGCATACCATGGAGAGTTGAGAAATACCTCTCTAACGTTTGGAGTTGCCATCTCGCCCTGTTCATCTGCCACATCTAGAAAATTAATGTCAAGAGCCTGGAAGTTAGATTCAACCATCAGTTTAGCAAGGCCTTCGCCTTTGATCAGTTTTGTGAGTTTGATCTCTATATCGTATTCTAGAATGACAACAATCCACTTTCCCCTTCTTCCATCAGGGTTATCCTGTGTCAAGATATCCTTTACTACCGCATTCGAAACATAAGCTATGGTGTGAGAATGTAGAATATAGACCCTGAAATCCTTTATTGCTTTTACCAAGGCAAAAGCCTGCTTCTCCATAATATTGTAGTTCAGGGAAGCATCTCTTAAAGCTTTGCTGAAGAAAGCTATGGGTTGTTCATACCCTTCACTGTTCTTTTGCAGTAATACCGCTGCTATAGTATGTTCAAAGGCGAAAGAAAAAAGATAAAAATCTTTAGTGAAATCGGGACTGATCAAAACTGGGGCCTCTGTGAGTGCTCGTTTGACTTGTTCGAAGGATTGTCTAGACTTAGAGTCCCATTTTATTTTTACGGCTTTTTTAAGCATGTTTGTAATGTTGCATAGGAGTTCGTCCAGATTGGGAATAAATCTTCGTAGAAAGTTAATCTGCCCTATAAAAGACTGTAGTTCTTTGAGGTTTCTTGGGTGTTCTAACTTTAGTATGGCCTCGATTCTGCTGGGGTCTATTCTGATTCCATCTTTAGAGATGATGTGTCCCAACAGTTTGCCTTCTTCTAACCCAAAAAGACACTTCTTAGGATTTAAAGAAATCCCAAACCTTCTACATTTCTCGAAAACTCGTCTAAGGTGCCGCTGATGTTCGTCATCAGATTTGGAAAACATAGTCACATCATCTAAATAAACGACGATAAACTTACCAGATTCTTCCATGAAGGCGATATTCATTGCCCTCTGAAACGTGGCTCCTGCATTCATCAGACCAAAAGGCATCTTCACATACATGAAAGTGCCCCATGGTGTGGTAAAAGCGGTTTTATCTTGATCATCCGGGTGAACTAGGACCTGGTTGTAACCTGAGAAACCATCCAACAGAGATATCTTACTGGACCCGACCACCCTTTGCAGGAGATGGTCCATTTTCGGTAATGGGTAATTATCTTTCAGGGATACTTTGTTCAGATTTCGGAAATCTATGCAGAGTCTGATTTCCCCGGTTTTCTTACGTGTAGGGACTAAATTAGAAACCCACTTAGAGAAACGTAGCAGGAATATGATCTTGGCATCGCACATTTTCTTGATTTCTTTTTCTATCAGAGGGAGCAGCTTGGGATTTATCCTCCTAAGTTTCTGCCTAAATGGTTTTTGGTCTTCCTTTATGGGAATCCTGTGTTGTATGATGCTGGTATCATAGGATTTTAAATCTTCATAGCCCCAGGCAAAAACATCTGTATATTCTTTGAATAGCTCAATGTATTTAAGCTTTTGTTTTGGGGGTAATGATTTGGACAGTTTGACCATCCTAGGCTTCTCTTCAGTCCCTATATTGTAGTCCTCTACCTCTTGTCCATGGGCTTCTATTTTTGGTTTCTTAGCTACATCGTTACTGTCAAACAGATCTTCTAAAGGAACAAGACCTCTAGGTAAAACATCGACATCCATTTCTTCATCCCCTAACTCTCTTGAATCTACTGTATCTACTCCTGAATCTAGAGTATTCACACTATCTATTTCAAACTCAGAATTATTTACACTCTCGTCTTCATTTTCTAAATCTATATTTGTACATTCAAAATCGTTCTTGCATTGCAGAAAGTCCTCTATCTGATCATCATTTCCAAACACTTTCCAGTACCTGATATTATCGGGAACCGTCGGTCTGCATTTCACCTCAACAGTGTATGGGCGAGTTTGGCGGAAAGGAATCTTGCAGGAGGCCGCTGACGTAGCCAATCCGTCGGCTAGAATATTCTGTCCTCTCGACATTACCTGCAAGTCAACCTCATTAAAACACTTCAAAGCATCAAGAACATCATTCCTGTAGGCTCTAAGGCACAGATGTTTAGCAACATACTCACCTTTAATTTGCTTGATTATTAATTCAGAGTCACCCCTTACCATTATCTGCTTAGCACCAACCTTTTTCAACAGCTTCAGACCGAGCATTAAAGCTTCATACTCGGAAACATTGTTAGTGCACTGGAAATTTAATTTGTAGGAATGATTTTCTGAATACCTGTTTCGATGATTATGTAGCCAGACTCCAGCTCCTTCTCCTTCTTTACTCACGGCTCCATCAAAATCCATGCTCCAGAAATCAGTAGGGAATTCTTCACTGATTACATTTTTCATCTTTGCTACCTCACCGATTTCTGGACCTTCACCTTGACTAGATACATCTTCCATCAGCTGAGTATCTTTCTCTTCCGTATCACCATCATTGTACAAGATGAACGAATCTAAATCAAAATGTGTAGAGTAAAGGGGGTAATTGTGCGATTTTTCCTGACTACTGACCATGTACTTCATCAGTGTTTCTCTGTATAACCTCCTCTGTTGTCCGAACACTGGGATAGTGGCGTAAGACATATCCAGCTGCAGGGTTCCTTTCAACTTAGCTCCCCAAGACCAGGATAGCAACATTCCATACTTAGGCGGGATGTCTGCAACCACCACGTCCATTACCATGCTTTTTGAAGGGATCTGAACCAGGGTGATGCATAGGTCTTTGATCAAACCAATACATTTGACTTTGCTAGAGTCGAATGAATGTAAATCCTTGTATGGTTTGGTGACCTCCAATCCCAGTTTTTCCATTATTGCTTTAGGCATCAGATTATGTGAGGCACCTGAGTCCAGCATAGCGTTATGCAATATCAAGTCATGTATGTTTAAACTGATGTAAAAGGGAGCTACATCACCTATATCGTCTCGACCATCTACTTCAGGTCCGAAAAGGAGTTCGGGATGATCGTCAGTAAGGTTCACAGTGTCTGAATGAGTCACTGATCCAATAGTCAAGGCCTTGGTGCCTATGTTAGGTTCAATGGCTAGTGCTTTTATTACCTGTGAATGATAGCAGTCTCTGTTCATCAACTCTGTAAGTGGGATGGGAATTTTTATTTTTGCCAATTCCCCTTCAAGGATAAAGGGTGTAAAATCTCTTCCTTGGCTCATCGGTTCTGATTTGTCCGCCATGTTCTTCGGCTCAGAAGTACTCAGCGGGTTAACATATGAAGCATCAGGTGGTGATGCTCTTTTCAGAATGGTGATGTTTTTCTTCAAAGGGGCGTCAGCTTTACTCTTCTCATAAATCTTCTCGGTAGTAGTCTTCTCAGAAGTCTTCTCAGGAGTTTTCTCAATAGAAGGTTCAGGGGTTTTCTTGGTTTCGACTGTCTTCTGTGTTTCGGTCATCTTCTTGGAAGAAGTCCCTTCTGTCTTCGAACTCCCTTCTGTCTTCTTGCTACGCAGGTTGTACTGCCAGTGTACCTCCAGAATAGCATTCTCAAAGGCCTGTTGTTCAACATCTTCGGCTTCTTCACTTACCTTTGTTTGATTTAGAAGAAAGAGTTCCTTCTCTTCTTGAGTAAGGAAAATGGCCTCGTTGTTGTGAATTCCCATGAGGTTGATGTGTGTGTCCTCCAATTCCTCAATCACTTCTCCCCCTTCATCAACGTAGTTTTCTTGTAGGGGAGGTCTAGTCTGCTGATCTGGGCCCCTCGACTCTCTTTGATCCCGAGGATCTCTCTATCTGATCTGAGGAGGATTTCTCCTAAAATTGGGGTTCCGAATCGGAGGTGCAGGTGTGTTGTCTCTCGGAGGATTTCTGTCTGACACATTCACTCTTTCCAGCAATAGTTCCAAATTTCTGACCACAAAATCCCATTTGGAATCAGTGGCTGACATGGAAGGTTCTTCTTTGATCGTGACTCTCCTTTCTGACCTCTGATGGGCCCTTTTCGCCAACAGATTGGCCTCCACACTAATAGCACTTTTATGCATGTCTTCTAGGGTGGCAACATTTCTTTCTCTTAACTGGTAAGACATGTCAACATCAAATCCATCAGGGAATTTAATCAATGCCAAACCCTGTGGAGGTTTGATTTCAGTTGGGATTGCATTATACAAGTTGTTAAAACGGGTGCAATAATCTTGTACCGTCTCACCTTGATTTCTTTTTATATTCTCGTATTCTGACAGTATTTGGAGAGGGTTTTTCTTTACCTCCCATCTGTCAAGAAAAATTCTTTGGAACGCAACAAGGTCAGGAACTGAGGCGGCAGGTAAATCTTTGAACCATTTCTTGACATCTCCTGTCAGACTCTGGGCAAACAGTCGCATTTGAACGTCAGCCTCATCAACTTCTTGTAGGTCAAAATAGTCATTCATTTTATCCACATGTTGTTGGGCGTTTAAAGGTCCAGTTGCATCGAACTGCGGAAGTCTAGCTTGATAGTCTTGGGGCATGGCATGTAGCGGCGCAGTCAACACCAAAGGAGCATATCGAGCTGCCATGATGGGTGGAGGAGGTGGAACAAAAACCTGGATGGTCGGAGAAGTAGCGAATGAAGATGAGGAGGAGGAGGGACTGGGCGGTACTGAGGTAGTGATTTGTAGTTTAGTCGTGGGAGACAAGACTTCGGGGGTTTGGGGTTGCACCACAGTTGGGTCAAAGACGAGTCTAGACACAAAAGTTTCAGACCGAGTTCTAACCAGGCTTCGAGGTGGAAAGGTATTAAGATCAAGATGTTGAGAGATATCTGGTTCTCTGGAAAAGGAAGGAGACTTATGCAGGGCAGTATGACTCCCTGAGCCGACAATCGAGGCCTTTCACCTGAGCAAATGTTCAGGGTTATCTATCACTATTGAGAGTTCTGGGTCGGGATGAGATCGAGTGTGAACTTTCTTGGAAGCCAAAACTATTTTTGGTTTTTATATATATACTTTTTAATTTTGTGAGTATGAAAATAATATATACAAAGTTTGATCAACCTCTAACCTTACTTTCTTCTCAGAATCAAACGTTATTTTAGGGGAAAGAAAACGCGAAATTGTCAATTTTTAGTTCATCCCCAGTGGAGTCGCCATTATGTTAGCGCTTGGTAAATTTCCTATAGGTTGAAACAGAAGAAATCTACGAAGGTAACTTTATCCAACCGCTTTTAAAGATGGGAATCTAGCCCTTCCAGCTTCAGAGAGGGATCTCTCTATATGATTTAGCTTTGTTTATAAATTTATATATTAGGCTAGGTATAGGAATAGGTAGGTTTTGTTGTAAAAGTGTTTTTGAGTTTGGTTGAGTCCGTCTACACTTCCATTGGGCTATGGGGTCTGTATTTATTTAAGTATGAAATACAACCAGAAACGATAAAGAATACTTCCACAGGGAAAGATAATGCACTCATTGGATCTTTTAGTAGATTAAATGATGAATTGAAGAAAAGATGAGAAAATACTTTCAATTAACAAGCAGTTAAGAATTTCTTAATTGAAAACATCAGAAGATAAACATTAAAATCTTCAGAGTCGGAAACAGGGTATCTAAGATAAATCCTGCAACATACGTTACTCTTAAAGATTAGTTTTAGAAAACAATATGATCACAAAGTAAGAATAACATTCAACTTAGAGAATAAACATCACCAGTGAAAACACGCAAGAATCCTGTAAAAGTGGTTCCTTTTCATTAATGGCAGATCTCCTTCAAAAATGGTTACAGTCTGATAGCGTCAGGGTGTAAATATCAACAACCCTCAATACTTCGAAAGGTGAAGTATTTATAACTCAAATTACAAACGTTCCTGTCATAACTGATCAGGACGTGCTCATTCTATTTTTAGCCTAACTGATTTAACTAATCAAAACTGCTTGATGACTCGGTACAACTGCATGCGGAATTTCTGGGGTAGGCCGTTGGCGAGGTTCCTGTGTAACCTGTTCTGACTGGATAGGTGACTGGACCTAGACAGCTCAGCTGCTAATCGAGAAGATCGCAGAGCTCCTCCCATCTGATCTGACTAGGCACAGTGACTTTGATTAGTCTTCGATACACTTCATCCATTTCCGTATATTTAGCAAACGTGGGCTTTGTGAGGAAAATGTATCGAATCTCATGTTGGATACTGATGTCCAACTGAAGGGCGTCCATGAATGCTTTACCAGTGATGCTCCCTTGTATGCCAACAAACTTTGAACTGTCTTTAGACACTTCTAATAGTCTCTTTTTATAATCTGGGAGTGTCATTAATTTAACATTAATGACTTTCAGACCAGGTAGACCTTTCTTTTGGAGAGCATCAATTTTATTGAAGAATATTTGTACTCCTTGGTCCATGACCTGAACCTTTTCTTCCAGCTGAAGCATTAGACTTCTCTTAGTCAAAACCCTTTTTACCTCAATTGTGGTCTCTGTTCTTTCCTCGATCTTCAGTTCCTCTAGCTCTTCTCTATTCTTAGAATTTAAGAATCTGATGATCTCATTTGCTTGTGTGGGCATGTCTCCCAACTCTATTCTAATCTTATCAATGGCCTGTTGGCTCCTCTGGACCAACTCATTATGTTCAAACATAATCTAGATCATTGGCCATATTTCATTTATGGACTTTATGATGTCTATCCATACATTCTCTTTGACCTCAGCCAAAGTCTTCCTTACCACTGTTTGTTTTTGGAGCTACTGTAGTTCCTTCCTTAGCTGCTCAGTTACCTATTTCTCTTTGGAGAGACTGGACTGGAAAGAAGTTTTGAGTTCCTGGAGTTTCTCGACTTCTTTCTTAAGCCTGCTGATTTCAGTCTCTTGTAGGTTCATCTTTTCCAGGGATTTGGTGAGATCAGTTGTTCCCTCCTGTGATGTCACTGGTGTTGCTGATGGAATTGTTGTCACTGTTGCAGTGATCAATCCGGAAATGGGGATAGCAATCAATGGAATGCCTTCCATCGGCTTCATCTGTTCTTTCTCTTTCAATAATGTTTCCATCTCAGCTTCCATTTCCTTGAGCTGAGCATTCTGCTCCATGAGCAACTTTAGCATCTCATCCTTCTCACCTTCTTTCTCTGCTATCTCCTTCGCCTGTGAGTCCTCTGTGGGCAGTAGTTTCAGCTGTTTTCTTAAGGATGCGATGTCTGCATTCTTTTTCTTTATCATTTCTTCTGCTGCTTTGACGTTCGCAGGATCATAACCGATCTTGAGGATCAGCTCCTCCAACGTCTTGATTCTGTTGTCTTTTGTGAAAGATGATATTTTCTCCAGCTTGAGTTGTGTCTGAGCATTATTCAGTGATACCTGAAACTTTGCTGCAGAAGATGAAGTGTGTGCCAATGTGTGAAAAACCATCTCCTCTGTTTGGTTGTGCAGATCCATCTGATTTGTTGGATGCACGTCCTTCGCCTGGAATTCGAAGGTGGCCCTCTTGTAGTCTGAGATCACTTTGGGATCCTGTACCTGGGCTTGGAGGTAGGCCATATGCATTCTTCCCTTTTCTGTATCAAATGCAGACAACAGCTTGTGCTGCGCAGTTGACGACTATTTCCGAAACTGGGCGTAAGTACTACTGGTGAGGGTCTGGTTCTTTTTCTTGATCAATTCGTACTTCTCGAAAATGCCCAACTTGGGCCCAGTTTTGCTTGGCTGAGTATCTAGGGCAGAATCTGTGGGTTTCTTCGGTATTGCTATTGTGATTGCCTTATGCTGGCTCGAACCAAAAGGTAGAATGATCGGCTTGATCACTGGGGTAGTTACTGTGGTAGGTGAGAATTCTTGTTCTACTGTCGTGCCAGGCATTGAAACTGTCTTTGGGCTCTTGGTGTGCATCTGGAACCCCTCTGATGACACCTCTGTTATAGGTGGAGATGACTCTTGTCGAGGTATTTTTTCCTTGGGGACCTGAGGTGTGGTAGTGGGTGGCACACTCATCGAGGGAACCTGCTGTTCCACATCAACTTGTTGTTCTATTTCGACTAAGGTGTCAGGCACCCATACTGTCTGATTTGCAAATTTTTCGATCTCGGGCTTGGACTCATGCACATACGGGATATTCTTATTCCTCACCCGCATTTCTGAAATGATCCCACATGGATCATAGTGCCATGTGAAACTCTTAAATAATTTCATATCCTTCAACATTCTGTTAGATTCTTCCCCGGCACCTCGACTATTGCAGATGAAAGAACCAATCTGCCCCTTGATTCTCAATTGCTGCTTCTTCTTCAGGGAAACAAAATGAATGTCATACGAATTCATTATCTGTCTAATATATTCTAACACAAGATTCTTACCGACACATATTGAGGTAGTTTGTAAGGTGCCAATTCGGACCCGAAAACTTTGATCTCGGTGTGGTTTTGGTATAGGTACCAGTCTCCTGTCTTTGCGTTGTCCGTGAGATGCAGAATTCTCTGGACTTCATCGTTTATTTGTGGCTCAGGCCTGCCACTCAACATGCTTACCACTGGGTGGTAAAACTGATCAATGAATGCTTTGAATTCGTATTCAGCAGAGTTATGCTTCAATAAAGAGGTCCATGCTGTTACTAGCTGAGGCTTTCCATCTGCGTCCATTTTCTGCATAGAAAAACTGAATTTATCGACTTGATAAAAAACAAACATGTAGGCCAATATGGACGAATATCTAAACATGCCCTCCATGCCAAAGTTCACGAACTTCTCGTGAATATTGTTGGCCAGGAAGGTACTAAAATCAAACTGGGTGGTAGGTTTTTCGTCAGTGGAGAAAATGGATAGAAAACCCAGAATGGGCTCATCTACCCACTGGTCAGAATAATATCCTAATAGAGTGCAAAGAGAGGAAATGATTTGGTTTCCCTTGGTGGAGAACATGGATGATGGGTAAGGTGGATTGGTGAAAGGGAATTGAGCGGAGGTGGGAAGGAACAACTCGAAAATTTGAGCTCTCTGTGGAAAGGTCATCTTTTGATACAACTCTGTAAGGATCTCTAGGTCGAAAGGAGAGACAGAATCAACACGGGGAATTTGCATCATTTGGTCAATATCTTCGGGAGTGATGAAAAAGAGGACGTTTCCAGATGATGAGACGATGGCCCTCTGGTCGGGAATATAATGTGCTTGGAATTTGAGGGCGAATTCGGGAAAGTGGTGGGTCTAGGGAAAAAGGTACAGGGGAAAATTGGACTCCCAGAGTCCGATCTCGTCGCTCTGGTCTAGGAACACTTCCCGGAGCCATGACTGGAGGTCTGAAAAATTGAATTCGCAAATGGTATCTGCGATCAACCTGTCTTTATCCACCAACGAGATTTTGTCCAGGTCAACAGGAGGAGGAAGAAAAGGATTCTCTTCTCCTTCCACTAGCCTTGGCTTTGTCTACATCTCTGCAACAACACCTGGAATAAAAAATATGTTAGTGGGGTTGACTGACTGTGGATGAAGGTGACGGGGAAGCAATGGAGGAATAAGAGGTAAGCTTTTTGGCGCGATGGATGAATAAAGAATGAAAGGGGAATAACGATAGTTTTATTTAAAACTGGGGTTGGTCGGACGCGGGAAATCGGTCAGCATGACAATGGGTATATTATCCAGTAATTAATGGACAACGAGCCACTTGGGGGTGATATGGAAGGTGACGGTGGCCAAAAAATACGGATGGGTGACGTGGTTGCTAGGGATTGGAGGTGATTTGAAGTGAAAGTCGCAATAAGGGGCTGGTCATGAGTGAAAAGGGTGAAGGACTGACATCAGGGATTTACAACAGTTATGGGATGTGACACGACCCCGGGAACAAGTGGAATAAGTGGACTCAGTGGAGGATGACGTCCATGAGTGAAGGGATGTCAGATAGCATGTGGGGGATGGGACTTGAGGACCAATATGATGACGCCACGTATGACCAGGGGCCCACCGAAAGGAATATCCATTTCGGACCCCCCCCCTCGGTTAAAAGCAGAACACCAGGGGGGGTCGAAAATCCATTGTGATCCATTGATCTGCGCGCTTGTTTCCTGGCCGCAGATCTGAGCGCACTCTTTAATACTCATTCCGGACCCCCCCCCCCTCCATTAAAGGCAAAATGGACGAGGGGGTCCGAAATCCATTGTGGACCATTGATTTAAGCGCTCCTCCCTGAGACGTCCAGATGTGCACCCATGTTATTACCGATTCTGGACCCCCCCCAGTTAAAAGAAGAATGGTCGGGGGGGTCTGGAATGTGCTGTGCACTGTAGATCTTGGTGCCTGGATCAGAACCATCGAGATGTGCAGGAAACATAAGCTGGGAGCAGAGAAATATGTACTTGGGGGAAAAACTTAGGATATAAAGCATTTTATGGGTTTTTCCCAATTTTTCACATAGACACCACCAAGGGGACATCATCTAAACTATTCTTAGGCAAAGGAGACATGGTGTATCATTTTCATCAATTTGGTTTCATGGGTGGTGAAGCAAATGAAGCAACTAAACTACCTGCTAACCTATCTTCCTAGGACAATTAACCCAGATTAAACTGTTGGGTTAAGAAATTACTCTACCTAAGGGCTATCTGACCAGGATTAGACAGTCTGGTCAGATTTATTCACTAATCTAACCTAAGGGATATCTGACTAGGATTAGATAGTCTGGTCAGATTTATTCACTAACCTAGCAACATTAAATTTAAAAAGAACTTGGCCATGCTTGAAAGGTATGGACAAGTTACTATTATTGCATGGGGCTTTTCTTTTCAATTCTTTTATGCCCTCTTTTCTTTTTTCTTTTCCTTTTTTCTTTTCTTTTCTCTTTTCTTTTTTTCTTTTCTTTTTTCTTTTCTTTTTCCTTTTTCTCAAATTATTTACAGAATGAAAAATCATTTGTCAATGAAAACACTAGATATAGATAATATCCAAGTCATTAGTTGATTCCCATAATTTATGGGGTGATAAAAACCCCAACCCCAGAAGATGAAAAGACAACAGTTTTGTGGACCCCGTTTTGGGCAGTTTGGTGTATCAACTTCCTGGGGGCGTAACTTTGGCATACGATCTTCGTTTGGGGTGCATGATAGCTCCTTGGGAAGGTTTCATCAAGAAGATTCATTTAGGGGGTCTCAATCAAAGCCTTTGGCTATCATTGAGAAGCTTGATAAAAAAATCCTTCATTTAGGCCCTCAAAATGGCCCCGGAAGTTAAAAACTGCTAAAAATAGTAAATTACCAAAATTTCCAGAAAACTATTTTGAGCCAGTTGGAAAAGGTGGGTGGCCACCGATATCCACCTGAATCATTGATGTTGGGTAGAGGGTATCAATTCTTAAGAGTGATCTTATTCAACACTCTGTAGTCAATACACATTCTCTATGTCCCATCCTTTTTCAAATCAATATATCATGTAAGTACACTTTTACAAATGAATCTAGAAAGGGACGCAATACATCATTCATCAAACATATAAATGTAGTCATTGCATTACATAAACTAGAATAAATTAACAACCATTCATATGGACCTTGCCTCATCTTGAATGAACTCTTTTAGGTGTCTTATTCTTTTACTCATACCTAGTGATATCTTGATTTGAGATCCAACTTGGTGAAGTACTTGTCATGTTGCAGTTTATATAGCAAGTCATTGATCTTGGGCAAAGGGTATCATTTCTTAAGAGTGATCTTATTCAACACTATGTAGTCAATACACATTCTCTAAGTCCCATCATTCTTGGGTACTATAATGATAGGTGACCCAAAAGGTGAGGTACTTGGTTGAATTACTCTCTTCTTTAACGATTGTTGCAATTGTTTCTTCATTTCATTTGATTCCAGTACAAATTGTCTATACAACCCTATGTTTGGAAATGGGGAGTTAGGYAACAATTATATCTCATGCTCCACTTCCCTCTTAGGTGGTAAACCTTTAGGYYCTTGGAAMACTTTTCTATACCCCTACAAGGGATCCTCTAACTAKTGTTTATTCTCTTTAGTATATCCCTCCAGATATGCATTTATCTTTTCCAATTCATCTCCTTGTCGATTCTATCTTAAGAAGAKAATTACAATCATCTTACTTGAATTGGTTAGTTTCTTGGCTTAATTAGCWCTTACTAGAGAGATGTTGGATTTAMTTTGTGCACATTAATGATGAAGGACTTCCCATCCTTAATAAACTAGTATTAGTTTTCTCTCCTCATGAAGATCRCATCCCTCATGTAAATGTAGGGACTTACAAAMAATACACACAMATCAAATGGTACTACATCTACCTCCACTTCRTCAATATATTTTGYGCTTATAGAAAATTTTGATCTTAGAATACTTAGTGATATTAAGCTTTGCATCCTTATTTACCCATCCCAATGGGTATGGATGAGGATGGTCATGAAATTCCAATCAAATCTTGCTTACTAGATCTTGTACTATGAGGTTGGCATGTGAATCAAAATAAAATAGAGCATCCACCTTTTTTTTCTTTGACCTAGATCTTAGGATGGAAGAGTTTAGTCATCTCCTTCTCTTCATTGGGATGAAAGCTACTCAGGTTCACCTCCTTTTTAATTGTAGTGAAAACAATATTTTCATCTACATATAATCTACTCTTAACATGGTTTTTTGAAGCCATTTCTACCATGTTCTTCTTCTTGGTCTCCTTTTTATGATTCTTTGGATTCACCTCTAGATCTGGCTTATAACACTTATCTTCCATATGACCATTGATATTACAATGGTTATAATTGTTGTTTGGATCCTTGCATTAATGTGCAGTGGTTTTTGTCTTCTTATCCTTTCCTTTCCACTTCTTCTTTATCTCCTTGGAAGTGTCTTGGTGTTCTTTCTATTTGAATCCATTTGGTTGTCTTTTCTTGATCCGAAAATATCTTTTACATAACAATGGTTGAGTTATTAAGCATGTGTTGATTAACCAATTAGGAAGATTAATGAAAGAGGAAGGAACATGACAACCACATAAATATATACAGAACTGAAATGTAAGCATAAAAAACAGAAAACCATAACACCAATGTGATAACGGAGTTCGACAATCTCACCTACGTCTCCGGGCCTTTGTCTCAGTGGGTGAGGCTTTCTTATTTCTGTTCAAAGCTCAATAATTACATCACAACAGTGCCAAAAGATTACAAAATTGATCCGTTCTTGTTCTACCACATCTCAAGAACCCAACAGAAGAAACAACACTCAAATCGAATGACCGGAGCTCCCATAAATGGCCCACAAAGGTGCGCTCCTCAACAACTTCCCTACATAAAAATGGCTTTGGCTTGGAAAATATTCAGCATAAACCTGCTCTGAATATCCTCCCACGGCCTCAAGAAGGATTGGTTTATATAGATCTGAAGTTGATAACCATCTCCCAACTTCCCCTTAATATCTGGCCTCAAAAAGGGCCCAATATCCCCCAATATGAGCCAAAATCTCTCAATTATGCTGAAGAAATCATTAAAAATACATATAATAAAGTTAATAACCCACAAAATGAGATTATATAGGGTGCAAACCCCAAATTCGTTGACTCTTGTTCGTATTAGACACTTGCACATGGCCTCGGGCTAAACTGGGCACGTTGGCTCCTTGTATCTCAGCCCTGGTCTTATGTTGATGTCCATGTGGTCGCGTCCCTTAGCCCCCATGCACTTAGACTGGTGTAGCTCTGATTCATTAGCCCTTGGTTGATAGGCTATCCCAACTGACCGGGGCTAACCCCTTTATCTCTGCGCTAACAAACAACAATCAGGTCCTATGGAGTCAGGTAGCGAGAACCGTGGGGCTAGGCAAGTTATCACCGCGTGAAAACATATATGGGGCAGGTCATGTCAGACGAGGTCACATGGCATGTTTTCCATCGGGGAGGCTGGGGCCTAGCCCCAACCCTTTACTCCGTCCATTGAATATATATTGCAACATATATATTAACGAAACCATATAAGAATCAAGTGCCAATGGCGGGCGGGATGGTATATCCGACCCTGCCAAGTCATTCACCCACGAAGGTTCACAGTTCGAATCTGCTTCGCTCCAACAATTTTTCCATAAACTTAACCAACAAATAACCAACCAATGGGTGCCACATGGCACCTCACCACTCACCCACCTAATTTTCCACGCGTCAAATGATCATTGGTCCAACTTTCTGTCCTATCACTGGCCACTTTCCCAATCATTATCTACCACGTGTCTCCATACGGATGTGCCATATGTCACCACTGCAAGGCTGACACATGTCACTCCCTAATTGGCTCACATGTCTGTCCATGTCAGCGTTCGTACACCCAGTTAGCCCACCATATGTCACCTACAAAAGCTACCAATTGTTCCTACCACGTCAGTTGTACGGTCATACGACATGTACTATCATTTTCCACGTGGCACTGTATGTACTGTACAATCATCATTTTTTTTCCTATACGGTCGAAGTTCACTGGTAGATTTGGGTGAAGTTGGATGAATCAACGACTTAGATCATTTCGATTCAATGATTGATGGTCCAGATCAATCAGAGAAATGTCAAAATTTTTCTTAGTATTGAAGTTTTCCAAGAGAAATGGTCGACGACCGATGACCAGGTCAGCCAAATTAGCAAAGAGATGAGTTGGTCGCCAAGAGAAATCATCAACGACTGATGGTCCTGATGGCCTGGTCAACCAAAATGGCGAAGAGTTTGGTTCGTCTAGAAGACATCTATGATCATTGATGACTGACTGTCGGGCATTAGCCAAATCTAGCGAAGTATTTTCAATTGCCAATGAAAATTTTCAATGGCCAATGGGTCGGTGGTTGGGTGTCAGCTGACTCGGTGAGGTGTTTGGTTCATCCAAGAGAATTGATCGATGGTCGATGGAAAAAAGAGGGTGATGATGTTCATGCCACGTCAGAATCCAAGTGTCATGTCATGTCAGCCAAGTTGACACATCAAGATGATGTGTTCTGCCACGTCAACATCCACATGTCATGCCATGTCAGCAACTTCCATGTCATCCCAAAAGTGGTTGATGGCTGATGGTTGGGTCGACAGAATTAGGGAAGTGTTTTCGACAATCATCGGGGATCGTCAATCGTCGATGGGATGATGGTCGAGCATAGACCAAATTGGTAGGGAGTTTCATTCACCAAGGAATATCACTGATGACTAACGGTTAGGTCGACTGGTTTGGAGGGTGTGCAAATGAGAGTTCAGGGAGTTGGGTCAATGGCTGATGGTCGGATCGATAGGTTTTGGAGAGTGTTGTGTGTGCCAAAGGAGAATGTCGGTCACCGATGGTCAATGGAGTGCAGATCAACAACTTATATTGTACATGATTTTTGAGATCAATGACTTAGATTTAAAGGGATATTACAATAATAAAACAATAATTTTTATATGAAATTTTTTGAATTTCTCATATTTTTGAAGGTCATTAACTTGCAGGACATTTTTGAGGGCCTAAACGACATTTTTATCCAATCAAAAACCACAAGAACAAAGTGTACCAAGGTAGAGTGTACCAATATCACTATGTCTCTGTAGCTCAAATAAAAGAACCCAGAGAGAGCTATCCAATCAACTAAATTTTTCACTAAACATAGTTCGTATGAGAAAGTTACAACCAAAACAATAAGGGTAAAATTTTGGCACCAAATTTACTTCTAGATGGCATAACTCCTTGCTCAGAAGTTCGTTTGGGGCACATGAGTCATCGATGGAAATTTTATAACCCATAGAAGGGAGTGGTGGAGCCATATTTTGGTTATGGGTACCTAAAAATGTGGAGGAAGAGAAATGAGTCACCTGGAGCAAGCAGGGATAAATTGGGAAAAATAACCTAAACCTCTCCGGACCATAGCTTTCATCTCAGAGTTCAGATTTGAGAAAGAAAATAGTCATTGGAAAGGTATTGAGGAGTAGAAGACATATGTCAACCTATAATTTTTATTTGGGCAATAAAATTTCTCAGAAATTAATAAAGATATTTCTATAGTAGTAAAAAATGGGAATTGCGACATGTAAATGTTGTAACTTTTCGCTCAGAACTTAGAATGAGGCATGCATATAGTTGTTGGAAAGATGTATTAGAGAGGAATGCATCCAAGGAATCAAAATTTGAGTTGCTGCAATTTTTCATTCTTAAATTGATGTAGAAATATTTTGTATTCTAATGAAATGTTTTATGCTATGCATGTTTCTAACAATAATTATTACATGCACTTTGCAGAATTAGAGGTACAAAGAAACAACTTTGATTCTTATATGAGGACTGGAATTATGGAATATTCTCAAGGATATTACAACCATGAGGAAGAGATCAGAGTTCTGCATGTCAACATGGGAAATGTTGAGACAAATTCAAATGGAATAAGAGATATGCATGAGCCTGTCACTATGAGAAGTCTGCATAGAAAAGTGCAGATATACAAAGCTGATAATGAAAGGATTATGAAGTCTCAAGAAGAGATACTTCAAAGATTAAATATGTTGCATAAGCAAGTCAACCAAGACTTTGGAATCTATCAAGCAACTAGTGCTAGACAAGTGATTGCATCTAGGTCCCATAGCAAAAGGGATGATCATGGAAATGATAGGCAGCTAAGAAGCATGAGCTCTACTTATAAAAATAAAAACTTGAAAAAGAACAATAATATCTTAAAAACGGAAAATTAAAAGAAAAAAACAAAATCTCTTTCCTTTTGGCCGATCAGATTGTGATAGAAATAAACTCTCGTGAGGACACTTCGCCAAATTTTGATATATTTTTTATTTTGAAAATTTTGATAAATTTTAATTCTAAATGTTTTATGCATTATGTGCATTAATTTAAACAAAATATAATTAAAAAGGTTAATTTTTTATTTTTTTTCAAAAACAAATTTTAATAGAATAACATAAATAATTTAATTAAAAAAGAAAATTAACATAATAAAAAATCAAATTTAAAATTGGAAAAAATAATTATAATATATTAAAAAAAGTGTTAGATGATCATTATGGTCTATTAAGATCAACTTTGGTTTATCAAATGTTAAAGAAA
>ML796336.1:66610-77356 GCA_009831015.1 Picea engelmannii
TATATATATATATATATATATATATAGATTCCTCTTACAAGGGAGTCTTAATATTTTAGCCATTTCAAGGGAAATTTTATATCTTTAGGGAAGGGAGAGAAGTGATTTTAGCATTATCCATTTTCCACTATAATATACATAATCTCTATCAATTATTAATTCTCTTTAAAAATAAACAAAAATTACTTTAGCCACCATAATATGTTCTTTATATTAATACATATAAATATTTTTAATTGGAAAAATACCTTACCCCATATATAATCTTCTTCTTAATAACATGATTAACCTTTCACTATCACAATTCTTCACCAAGGTAAAAGTGGAATACATGTCATTCACTAACCATGTTTTTAGTTAGTGGCACGTCACTATTAACACGTTTGTCCACATATGGTGGTCTTAGTTTAGAATATCACAATTCTTCACCAAGGTAAAAGTGGAATACATGTCATTCACTAACCATGTTTTTAGTTGGTGGCACGTCACTATTAACATGTTTGTCCACATATGGTGGTCTTAGTCTATAATATTCTAGATAACAATAATAAGGATTCAACATCTTCTTTTTCCTCATAAAACGTGCCGATACATATATTAATTATATTAAACATGTCAATATCACTCATTAAACATAACATATCAATATCACTTTAAGCGGTGATAATAGGGTTCCCTAAAATGTGGATTACTTTGTGGAGATGAGAGTAGGGTTTCCGCAGTTAGGTTGGGGTTTTCGTAGTTAGGTTAGGGCTTCCTCAGTATGACTAGGAATTAGGGTTTCCACATGACTATCATCATGGATGAGACGGTGCTGCGGTCGGGTGCATGGGACTAGACATCTCCTATTTGGAGTTCTCGTGGCGAGTGTGGCGTTCATGTTAGATCCTGTGGACTTATCATGGGCTGATGAGGACGAATTATGGGCTAATGAAGGGCTCTTTCTGGCTGACAAAACTTATAGATTGATGTACGATTGCATGAGCAATGTGGCAGGAGGGTTGTCACCAGCTGTAAAGCATCTAGCTCAGAATGAAGCGGCTCATCGAAAGATGGCTCCCGTCCCTAGTAGTGGAGGTGTGGGGCAACACATGGGAGGCCTTCCTCGGGAAGACTACTCTCACACATCACTTAAAACCTCAACAAAACCTCGACCTAGAGACTTTTCGACGGTTTCACCTATTAGGAATCCTCCACTGTGTGTGGGAGGTGTTGGTCACAACCGAACTTCTGGTAACTATGCTCGTACACACCGTAAGCTTAAGAGTTGGAGATTTAGGGTAGAAAAATCCAGTTGTGTTCTTGGCAGAGATGTTGCTCTGGATCGGGTTTCAAGTTTAGCTTAGAAATCCTTAGTTGGAAAATTCTACTATTCCAGAATGAGTAAACAACAACTATCGGACTGGATTTTACGACATTGGAAGCCTATCGTAGGCTATTGCCCTCGATTTAGCTTTCTGTGTAACCAGTGGATGGTATTTCATTTTCTGTCTGAGGGTGACTTGTTAAGGGTTCTAGGCTCTCCATGGATTTTTGGTCAAGGCATATTAATGTTGAAAAGGTGGTGTCCGGGTTTTAACACTCTTTCTGAGAGCTTCACGAAAAGGTACTTGTGGATGTTGCTGCCTGAGTTTCCGATCGAGTTCTGGTTGGCAAAAATCTTCGAAGCCATTCCTCAGTCTGTAGGGAAGTTTATCTTCTTTGATGAGAAATCACTCCACTGGGGTAATAAACAATTAGCTTGGGTTCTAGTGGAATTTGAGCTTGATAGAGGGTTGCTAGATGTTATAGATCTCCATATCGAGGATACCCACCTCAGGCAACCTGTTGACTTCTAGAAGGAACCTTTTCGTTTTCATTCATGTTGGCAACCTGGACACCTTAAAACAAATTTCCCAGATTTAATGGAGCACAATATATATCCAGCGCAGTTCGAGGTGACAGAAGACCAAGCGGGAACTTTCAGTTCAGAGGTTTTTGATAAAATCTCCTTCCTTGGTAAGATGCAACTCTTCTTTCCATCTTTCTTCAACAAACTCTCATCTGATGAGATTGATTATTTAAAAATTAATGAAAGTTGGGTACTTGAGATCTTCGGTGACTTTTGGGACCTTCTTATGAAGAATTTTGAAGAGCCTGGTGTGCGGTCTGGTTTAGATACAAAAGGTGTAGGTCCTGTAAATAGTTCAGGTTGCTCCCCTAGAGATACATAGACTATCCCTTCCTTAGGTGGTAATTTGGTTGATGATGTCCCGACTAAGTTGGAGGGATTGTGTAATCCTTTTTCTAATGATATTGTCCAGCCCTGTTTTGAATATGTAGGCCTTCACTCCCCTTCTGTGGATTCGATAGTCCCTTCAGAGCCCATAGGTGTTGGATGTGCGATCTCAGAATGTCTTGTTGCACTAACGATTCCATTTTTCACAGTCCTTTGAATCTACAGACAAATACCATTAAGACCATATTGCCTACACTCCTTTCTATTTCCAACAACTCTCATAAGGTCTTAACATCTCCAGACCATTCAAATGTGACCATAAAAAAAAAATCTCTCCCTCGTATTCCTAAAATACCCCCCGGGGAAACTGCAGGTGGTCTAGCACATTTTGGAGAGTTTCCCTTTGGTAATTGTGAACCTGACAATTCTTTTCAAACTATTCGCCTTGCTTCCTTGAACCCTTTGTCGAATAAAAGTTCCCGACAGGCCCTTAGAGCAAGCCAACTATCCTTTTTTGTTTCCTTATGATTATTTTCTCCCTCAATCTTCGTGGGTTTGGGGGACCCACCAAAATTGCTTCCCTCAAACTTCTCTTGAAACAGGTTAACCCAGATGTTGTCTTCTTACAAGAAACCTTGGTGGATGGTGAGAAGGAAATTTTTTTTTTTCTCCAATGTATTTTGTTGTGGAACTGTGTCGCAACAGACCCAAATGGTCGTTCAGGTGGTTTATTGACTGGGTGGAACCCAACTTATGTTGAGTTTTGTGCACTTGGCACCAATGCAGGTATATTTCTAGAGGGGATAATTAGAGACTCAGCTGAAAAGATGAAACTGATCAACTGCTACGCTCCTTATAAAGACAAAGAAAGGTTTTGGCAACCCCTTGTGGATTTTGGTTTATTGAGTGAAGAGAGCCTTATAATTGGAGGTGATTTGAATTTTACCATTTCTGCCTGGGAGGTGTGGGGAAATTCGGCTAGGAGTGATCCTCTCGCAGATTACTTCTTGAATATTATCCAAGCTATTGGGTTAGTGTATATACAACCTAACCAAATGACACCTTCATGGAGAAATGGAAGAGTTGGTGCCACTGGAGTTGTGAAAAGATTGGATCGTTTTCTTATTGATGAAACCTATCTTGGCAGCCATTGTAAAATGAGATCATGGACCATTAACTCCACTATCTCAGATCATAACCTGATATGTTTACAATATGAGAAGGATGTTCATAAAGCTTCTCCTCCCTTCAAATTTAATAGGACTTGGATTATTGATACATGTTTTTCTTCCCTAATTAGAACCACATAGAAATCTATGGAGTATTGGTATGACGATTCTTCGATCCACCTACTGTGTGCAAAATTGAAGAAGTTAAAGAACGTTGTCATCCTTTGGCAACTTAACAAAAATATGCAAAATCATTTTGAGCTATTATGTATTGAAAAAAAAATGGCAGAGATTTTTGAGAAATGTCCTTCATAGGTGTTCACATTAGAAGAATTGAATCTTCTTAGATCCCTTAAACAAAAAAAGGATAAGTTACTCGAAGCGGGAGAGTCTACTTGGATACTCAGAAGTCAGGCTATTTGGATTGAGAAGGGTGACAAAAATACAAAAAAAATTCATAAATACACTACACAAAGGAGATGTCAAAACACTATATGGGATATTGCAGATGATGATGGATGCATCAAGTTTTCTGAAAAAGATATAAAAGAGGTTGCTTTTAAACATTTCCAATCACAATACAATGCAATAGTGGCAGAGGATACTTGTAATTAGATTAGTGTCCTTAAGGATGTGCCCAAGTCTTTCAATGATGATGAAAGTGATGAGATAGGCAAGCCTGTCACTTTGGAGGAAGTTAAGGAAACAATTAATAAAATGCCAAAGGAAAAAAGCCCTGGTCCGGATGGGTGGACACATGAACTCTTCCAGGCTTTCTTTGACATTATGGGGGAGGATCTTCATAGGGTGGTTGAGGAATCCATATATTCAGGTCATATTCCAGGAGCTCTCAATGCTACCTTATTTTCCCTAATCCCTAAGGTGAGCAAGCCAAAAACTTTTAATGATTTTAGGCCCATTGCCCTATGTAATTTTGTGTATAAAGTAATCTCTAAAATCATTGCAAACCGGATGAAGGACACGTTGGCTACAAGTATCTCATCTGACTAGTTTGGTTTCCTCAAATATAGATTGATCTTTGATGCAGTAGGGATTGCCCAAGAGTGTTTACACACTGCAAAGACTAAGAAGGTAAACTCTATTATTCTCAAGTTGCACTTAAAGAAGGCACATTACAAAGTAAGTTGGCAATTTCTTCAGATGATGTTAATTCAAATTGGATTAAAATGGGAAGTTACCCAGTGGATCATGGCATGTGTCTCTTCAGTCAATATGGCTATCTTTATCAATGACACACCCACAGATTTTTTTAAGAGCTCTCGAGGTCTGCGACAGGGTTGTCCTCTTTCCCCCTTATTATTCATCTTGATTGTCAAGTGTGTTAGCAGACTAATGCAAAAGGCATTGGAGGTAAGGAAGTTTCATGGTATCAAAGTGGCTACTGAGACTTTTATTTCCCACCTTTTCTTTGTTGATGACGTTCTTATTTTAGTCAATGACAGTTTCGAGGACTGGATGGAGTTTCAAACAATTTTAAAAAAATTATGTCTTGCCTCTGGTATGGAAGTTAATTGTCAAAAGTCGTGCTTCCTTGCACAAAATATTGACCCAAGGTTATTACATAGAATCCAAGAAACATTCAATATACATTTTTCTAGTATTGATGATGGAATGAAATATCTGGGTTTTTATTTAAAGCCTAACTACTACAGGGTGTCAGATTGGAAATGGATGATCCAAAAAGTTGAGAAAAGGATTGGGAACTGGTCCTTTTGATGGATCTCTATGGGAGGTAGACTTATATTAGCTAAATCTGTGTTACAAAGCCTCCCTGTGTATTGGCTTAGTCTCGTCAAGGTTCCTTCTTCCATACTTCACAGGATTCAACAACTCATTGCAAATTTTATTTGGAGAGGAGATAGGAAAGATACATGCTATCACTTAACAAAATGGAAAAACATTTCCAAGCCAAAAGATAATGGTGGATGGGATATTCAAAATATATTTTGGTTCGCCCAGTCTTTGGCTGCCAAATCATGGTGGAGAGGCCTTTTTGGTAAAGGTTTGTGGAACAGGGTTCTAAAAAAGAAGTATTTGAAAGGTATCGACTTGACATCATGACTACATATTGAAGAATATAAGTTTCATGTAGCTTCTATCATCTGGAAACACTTTATGAACTCACTGCATGTTATTAAATGGTGGTTGGCTTGGTCAATTGGCAGTGGCAAGCAAGTCATTATTGGGTTAGATCCGTTCATCTGTAGTAATGATTCTTATAGACTCATGGGTTCTCTTATTAAACACCTCAATAAATTGCATATCTTCTCTCTAGCTTAGGTGACATTTCCATTTGAAGTTGGTCATAAGCAAGGGTGGATTGAGGTTAATCATCTTGGACTGACAGGTGATTTGGCCACATAATGGAACAATTTCCTGTTAATGCTGAGGAGTAGTATCTTTCCTCTTATGGAAGTCGCACCACTTCCCAATATCTTTCTTTGTCTTTCCAGTGTCCTTCTTTGCTTGCGGCTTGGAATGGTTGTTATGATACTATCCATATTTTCTCTTTCCTTTGTTTTGTGGGTTGGGGCTACCCTTTCCTGAATTTTTTTGTGAGGGGTTCCTCGGCCCAAATTGTCGTGTCTTTTGTTTGAGCTTCTGCTCGATTTTGACGACATATCGGTAGGTTGTGCCCAAGGATGAGATGTCCATAAATTCCATTTCGGTCTGGATGTATCTATGTAGAGAACCACAATACTTGAGCACCATATGTCTCTCTGAATATTTGATACCTGGCTTGGTGCGCAAGGTATGGAAGATATTTTTGAAATCTGGCACTACTTGGTCTCTTTCTTGTCGCAGTGTGGTCCATTTGGTATACAAGTCGTCATAACTTCCGATAGGTTAGTATTGTTCCTTAATAGCATCCCTGAAGGATTCCTAGGTGGTTGTGACTGTAAATAATGAGGGTTCCTCTGTTTCCTTTTGCTCACAGGAATTTTCCCACCAATCTTTGACATGGGCAATGGCTTTGAGGAGCGCAAAAGTAATCTTTTCTCTATTCGAAAAGTTATGGACAGATAAATACCCTTCTAGTATATTCAACCACTTGTCTACAACATCTGCGTCTATATGACCTTCAAATATAGGAATATCGAAGTTTATTTGTACCTTGAAGGGGGTGGTGCCTCCGCTCGAAGAAGATGTGTCGCCTGTTGGTAGTCGCTGAAGGATTTGCACGAAATTATCCATCATCTCGTTCCTCTGTTATGTGAGGGCTTCCTCAATCAACAATTTGAAAGGATCTCCTGTACCGTCATCTTTCTTTTCCCCTTCCATGAGAGGTCGATTGGGTGTGCGAGAGCTTTTGTCCTTAAGAGAAACAAGCTCGAGACCCAAATATTTGTACTCCGACCTCGTTGGGGACATGCATTAAGATGACAAGGAGCAGATCGCTTTGATACCACTGATCCAGATTTTATGAGAAGAATGAAATGACTAAATATTATTACCATATGCTTAACACATAATAGCAGAGATACAGTAAAACTGGTTTTCTATTCAATAAGGAAATAAGCTGAAACTATAAAATGCAGCAGAAAACAAGCTTGTTGGAATGGTGGCAGCTTATCTCTGAGAAGAGATGTGACAGCTGCGCTCATTCGCAAGAATATTATTACAATGAGGCTCTCAAGGCATTTTTACAATAAACATGAGTTTCAAAAACCCTAAACATCCAAAAACCTAACCCTAGGAGATGAAGCACCAAAAGTCATGTGGGCCCCATTTGGGTAAGTCAGTACATCAACTTCCCGGGGTCATAACTTTTGCATACGATCTTCGTTTTAGGTGTATGATAGCCCATTGGAAATATCTATCCGAGGACTACAACAGTTGCACAAAATTTCATGGAATTTTTTTTCGATTGTAACATACCCCAAAAAACATCGTTTAGGGCCTCAAAACGACTCCGGAAGTTCAGGACCCGAAAAACTGCTAAAAATAGTAAATTATCAAAATTGCTAGAAAGTTGTTTTGAGCCAGCTGGAAAAGGTGGGTGGCCACCGATATCCACCTGGATCAGGTGGTAAGGAAAATTTTGTGTGGGGCCTGTTCCAACAACAAGTGTTCGATGATTTGAAGCAGCACTTGTGTTCATCCCCAGTTATTTCATTACCCGACCTGCAACATCCATTTGATATCGAGACAGATGTTTCAAAATATGATATAGACGCATTTCTCACTCATGATGGCCACCCCGTGGTCTATCATAGTGAGACACTATAAAATTTCATTCTCAAGTACCCTACTTACAAAAACTAAATGTACTCCATTGTACAAGCCTGATGCTAGTGGAGGAATTACATTATCGGGAAGAAGACATTCATCCATATTGATCATAAGTCATTTTCTTTAATGCAAACACAAAGAAAATTGTAGAATAACCACCATCAGAAGTGGTCCACATACTTGCAACAGTTCCACCTCAACATCAAGTATAAGATAAAAAGTACCAACCGTGTCACTAACTGCCTCAACCAACCTCTAGCGACGACACTCACAATGGTGTTATACTCTTATGGCCATGAGACCTTTGGATGGCCCCAACTCTATGAGAAATATCTCGACTTCGCCACCACCTACTAGATACAGTTGGGCTCAAAAAAATATGTCACTAATTTCCATCTTCAAGACGGGATGTTATTCCATATGGGCCATCTTTGCATTCCATCAAGAGAGCGAGCGAAGATGATTTGGGAAGTCCACTATAGTCGGGTGGCAAGATACTTCGGCATAGAAAAGATAGTGGTTGTGTTGCAACAACATTTCTATTGGACGAAACTTCAATAGGATGTTAGCAAGTATATTAGGTCATGCACTTCCTACACTATTTCCAAACCGACCACTAAGAAACAAGGCATGTACACCCCTCTACCTACTTCTGATAGGCTCTGAGAATCCATCTCAATGGACTACATGTTGGGCCTTCCATCCACCAAGTGAGGAAATGACTATGTTTTTATGGTTGTCGATCGCTTTTCCAAGATGGTGATTTTGGTCACTTGTAAGAAGAGCATCACAACAAAGGCAACTTCCAAGATATTCTTGAATGGGTGTGGGTACATTTTGGGATACCACAAACTATTATTTATGATTGGGACATCTGGTTCCTTAGCACATTTTGGTTGAGCCTCTGGTCATTGTTGGGCACCAAGCTCACCAAATCCACTTCCTTCCACCTCGAGACGGATGACCAAATTGAGGTCATCAACCAAATGATCATGCATCTCCTGTGCATGTACAATTCCAAGCACCCCCACACATGGGATGAGATTTTTCCCTATGTTTAACACAGCTACAATAGATCCATACATATCTCAACCGGCCACAACCCCTTTCAGGTGGGGTTGGGATTTCAACCATTGGGTCCCATGGATGTTGCACTACCCCTTGCAGCCACCCAGGAAGACTCATCCCATGCTCAAACTAAAGATAAAAAATCCACCTGGTTCATTGAGCGGATCCAACACATCCGCCAACAGGTTCAACAAAATTTATAGAAGTCCAATGCCAAGTACAAGCAATGCCATGATCAACACCAAGTGCCACACAAGTTTCTGGTGGGAGACAAAGTTTGGTTGCACTTGTAGAACAAATGCCTTACAGGGCCTCATCAAAAGCTTTGTCCAGTCCACTATGTACCTTACACCATCACCAAGGCTATGGGTGATAATGATTTTGAGATCAACATTCCACTCTTCCTTGCCTTGTACCTGCTATTCAATGTGGATCTCCTTCGACCATATTTTCCACCATTATTGGACACCTCAGAGATAGAAGAACAATTGATACCAACAGAGCTCAACCTTGACTTCATAGAATAGGAATCCAATGATCATATCATGGACACAAAATTCAAGGGTACTCCCCAGCAAAGGATCCATCTTTATTGGGTTTTCAAAGAAGGGAAAATCCTACACCAAGGCAAGTGGCTCACTCGGGGCCAAATTCAACAGAAATTTCCTCATCTGATGGGGGAACTCAACGTAATGGAGACCATTTCTTCCTAAGGGGGTAGGATTTATCTAGGTGGATATAGGTGGACACCCACCTATTTCAACTATCTCATCTTGACGGTTTTTCAGTTTGGCATTTTTTTTCCTAGTTTTCGGGTTGTGAACTTTTGGGGTTGTTTTGAGGCCCTAAACAATGTTTTTATGGATCTCCATAGTCAAATTGTAAAAAAATTCATATTTTGATGGAATAATGTGTAGTCATCGGATAGACATTTCCAACGGGCTATCGTGCACCTAAAATGGAGATTGTATGCAAAATTTATGACCCCAGAATGTTGATGTACCAACTTACCCCAACAGGGCCCGCATGACTTTTGGCGCTTCATCTCCTAGGGTTAGATTTTTGGATGTATAGGTTTTTGCCATTCATGTTTATTGTAAAAAGGATTTCAGAGCCTCATTGTACTCATCTTCTTGTGAATGAGTGCAATCGTCACATATCTTCTCAGAGATAAGCCACCACCATTCTAGCAAGCTTGTTTTCAGTCTGCATTTTAAAGTTTAAACATATTTATTTATTGAATAGAAGCCAGTTTTATTGTATCTTTGTTATTGTTCATTGTGTCTCAGTGTTAATAATAATAATAATCTGTGTTCATTTTGTTCTTCTCATAAAATCTGGATCAATCTCATGGCTCATCGAGATCATGGACGTAGGTAGTTAGTACTCATTTTCCCATTTTAGTTAGTGTGTGTGCACAGTTGTCAAACATTCATGTATATTTCAACCATTTACTAAATTCTAGGAACAAATCACCCTAGTATGCATTATTTAGGGTTTAAAACAAATCCACAGCACTGTAAGTTGTAAATTGTAATTAACAACACCATACATGGATTTTTCTTCCTAGGGCATGCATTTTTCATCATGCCCTGTTTTCATGCATTTTTTCCTTTATGCATTTTTTTGCATTAACAAGGAAAATTTTAGCATTTATGCATAGCAGAGGGTTTTTGGTTTCAAAATGCACAACTAAATTATGAATAGATGTAAAATGCTAAATTCCAAATTCCACAATTGGAACCACTCAATTTGAAGGCCATATGAGTCCTAGGTGTGCATTTTATAGTAAGAAAATTTTACCCTCCATTTTACAAAAAGTTTGGAATCTTGGTTCAAGGTAGAAGTCTTTAGTCATTTTATAATGCACTCCATGTGATATATAAATATTTATAATGTTATTAACTTCACCCCAAAATGTAGATAACTCTATTTGGATTTATATAGAAGCATGGGCATGCATTTCCCTTAGTTCAAAGTATTGTGGCAAAAGTATGGAATCTTGGTTCATGGTAGAAGTCCTTAGTCATTTTATAA
>ML796336.1:77970-99438 GCA_009831015.1 Picea engelmannii
CCCTCCTATCGCATTGTCATGCGCCTCCCAAAGGATGACTTATACTTTATGATCTAAAATTCATTTGTTTAAAATACTATCTATGGAAATATTATATAGGTTTCACATGGTGAACTTGTATTTTTCATATTAGATAACCAATCGTATTCATTTTTTATGGTCATACATATTTTGTACATAACCCAATTTGAGGAACTTTGTGATTTATGTGAAATAACCTTGAACTGCTTCCACCCAAAATAGATTTAGATATGGTAATTCATCCAGGGTATCCATAATTGATGCATATCTTCCCACATGCATGTGGGAAAAGCTGCCACATCTCTACCCACAATCTCATGGGAAGAGTTGTAGATATTCCCACAAGCATGGGGGTAGAGTTGTAGCATATACAGTACTGCCCGCAGGCCTATGGGAAGAGTTGTGACATCTCTACCCACATACCTATGGGAAAATTTTGCACATCTCTGCCTACAGGCCTATGGGTAGTGTTGTAGCATCTACAACTCTTCCCACATGCCTGTGGGAAAAGTTTCCACATTTCTGCCCACAGGCATGTGGGAAAAGTTTCCATGTGGTTAGAGTTTCCACATCTATGCCCATAGGTCTGTGGGTAGATTTGAAGCATCTACAACTCTACCCACAATCCTGTGGGCATAGTTGCCACATCTCATCCTACAGGACTGTGGGTAGAATTGTAGCATTTGCAACTCTACCCACATGCCTGTGGGAAGAATTTCCATGTAGCGAACTTAGATAACTAAATTTGGAGCTATATAGATGCATGGGTATGCATTTTCATTAGATAACTTTCTATTGTTTTCATCTCTCAATTTACAAGGTATACTTTTCCTCTTTTACACAACAACAAGTTTTATGTTTGCAAATGAAAATCTAAATATGTGGACAGGTGTAAAATTATCTAAGACACCCTCAGAAACTTGAATGACTCAAATTGCAGGTGTGTAAAGACCATGGCATGCATTGTTTTGAATCATGGCGTGCATTTCTGCACAAATGCAGAAATTATAGTTTAAAAGAAAAACAAGTATTTTGCTCAATTAGGTATTCTATTTTAGTCTTTCTAGAGTGTCGTACATGTTGATATGTATGTTTATATATTTAATTATTATTCAATCATATAACCTTGTATTCTCTAATGATTTATGCAGGTCTTCACAATGGAAATGAAACTAACAACTAGCCTATGTGTGATGTGGTTGTACAAGATTATGCCTCATCGATCTCATCAATGAAGGTAGTTAGTAATCATTTTTTCCATTTTAGTTAGTGTGTGTGCATAATTTCCAAACATTCATGTATATTTCAACTCTTTACTAAATTATGGGCACAAATCACCCTAGGTATTCATTCTTTAGGGTTTACAACAAATCCATAGTCCTGTAACTTGTAACTTGTAAATTAACAACACCATACATGGGTTTTTTTTCCTAGGGTGTGCATTTCTCATCATGCCTCGTTTTCATGCATTTTTCCCTTTATGCATTTTTTTGTATTTACAAGGCAAATTTTAGCATTTATGCATAGTAGAGGGTTTTTGGTTTCAAAATTCACAACCGAAGTATTAATTGATGTAAAATGATAAAATCCAAACTCCACAATTCGAACCACTCAATTTGTAGGTCATATGAGTCCTAGGCATGCATTTTATAGTAAGACGGCTTTACCCTCCATTTTACAAAAAAATTTGGAATCTTGGTTCAAGGTAGAAGTCCTTAGTCAATTTATAATGCACTTTGTATGATATATAAAGATTTAGAATGTTATTAACTTCACCCCAAAACATAAATAACTCTATTTGGAGCTATATAGAAGCATGGGCATGCATTTCCCTTAGTTCACTTTCTATTGTTTTGGTCTCTCAATTTACAAGGTAGACTTTGCCTCTTTTACACAAAAACCACTTTTGAGTTTGCAAATGAAAATCTAAATAAGTAGACAAGTGTAAAATTATCTAAGACACCATAAAAAACTTGAACCACTCAAATTGCAGAGTTCTTAAGACTTGGGCGTGCATTTTAGTGAATCCTGGCGTGTATTTCCACACAAGGGCATAAATTACAGTTTAAAATCAAAATATTTATTTATGAAATGTGATTGTGCACTTTTAGTTGTGGATGCTCAAACCAACTTGAATTAGGGTTTTATGCAACAAAAAAAAACCTAATCCTAATTGTCTATATCATCATATATCGAGAACATTTTCATCTACATCTTGCTCAACCTGCTCCCTATATCCGATGCAATTTGATTTTTTTTTCATTTTACTATACCAACGTTAGAACTCCAATTATTGTTCGTCACATTCCATTCAAAACTTGGAGCTCTCATGCATAGCAACTTCGAAAAACGTTGTCAACCATGGCATCGTGCATCCATCGAATTCGTCACGCCATATCGTTGGATTGCTGACGAACTGGGCATCGCAGAGCGTCACTACACCGATGTGAGCCATCGGCCATAAAGTCACAATTTTGATGGAATGCATGTCAAATTTTAGAAGGTATTTACACACCTTTAATTCGTAGTAACGACCATCGTCGTCAGTTCAACAATGTCGGGTTTTCTGGTGATAGTTTCATAGAATATGCCATGTTGAAGATAGATTCATTGCCATATCGACAATGATGTGATGTTCAACATTGCGATGATTATGTGTGACGAACATTTGTTTTGTAAAACCTCTCCAAAGACCCCACATGGCAGTCTCTTATATCGCAATTCCAATGTATTGCTTTACCATCGAGAGTGCAATGAAAGGGGTTTGACTAATAGCTAAAAATGGGGTTTGTCGAAAGCCGGGCAAGAATTCATCAAATGGGCATTGGAACGGCATTAGAAAATGGGCCAAATGTACTAGTGAACAAATTATAGTCTCGTAGATTTGCATATCAATTAGGGAACCAATATTATAAGGAGATAGGTTATCATCATCAACAACAACAATGTCGACAATTAGTAGAGTGGTAATAGAGTGCTCCATGGTTCCTACAACTATATTTTGAATGGTTTGAAGGCCCAAGAGGTGTGGGAAACTAATGGTATACTATGTAGAATCTTTCAACATCGCAACAGTAGTAGCAAGCACATGTTGTTTGGCCACTAATAATGTACCAACTTGGGCTCTGATGGGATTTTGTTGTTGGACCACTAGATGATGTCCAACATGATTTGTAGTCAATTGATGAGTATGTGGCCACTTAATCATGGTGCCACTAGTAGGGACATTGGTAAGAATGCCAAGGCTTGCTTTCAAATCCCATCCTGTATTAACATCATCATTTGAGATTTTTAACATTGAGGGTGTTGAGGGGCTTCTAAAAAAGTGTTGAAGTCCCTTAGATGTGTCATGCATATCCTCATATGAATCAATAGTGGGGTCACCTCTGGTTGCCATCTCTTTTCATTTCTTTAGATCCCTCAAGGACAATGCTCTTGTGACAATTGCATCTACACTCCAATTGATTACTTGCCTCAAAGAACCATTATCTTGGGGGAACAAAAGGCGTACCCAATTTAGTGTTTGTTGTTTCATAATTCCTAGTCAAGTAGAGATTTACCTTACAATGATGTTGTCTCGATAAATGGGAGTGGATAAATGTCGTGATGTAATAGTAATCTCATACTAAATTGTAGGTTGAATGATTAATTCCTACTTATAAATCATGAATAATGTCTAAATTATATGATTGATTTGAAATGATGTAGGCCACATATAAAAGTTTATGTAAGAATCAAAGATGAGGACAAACACAAAGGTTAAAGATGAAGATCTCATAAAATTGATTGAGAGATTCATGGAAATATTATTGGAGATAGTTATAGAGATGATTAAACTAAATATCTTATTATGAGATCATTACAAAACAAGTATATGTGGGTATATGTGTTTGTGTGTATTTGTTGTTAATTATATGTTTGATTGTATTTTGAATCTTAAATCCAACATTTAGTATCAGAAGTTAATGGTATTAATGGTGTGAGCCATGGGACGTATAAAGGTAGAAGGTGGTGGTGCAATATCAGATCGTTGGATGCATATATATTGCCCTTTGGATCTTCTCACTCGCAAAACCAATCCAACGAATCTACAGATCTACTATTAAAAAACTTGTGAGAAGGAAGCAATGATCAAGGTATTACAAGAGGCATTTGGAAAAAGGAATTTTTCTCTCTGGTGGCTAAGTGAATGACCACATGAAAGGCCATGACACAAGCCATATCATGATATAAGTTGTATGAGAAAATACAGGTGAAAACTTCTGTAAATGCACCCGTGGCTTCATATCTCAGAAGAGATATCCATTGGAAAAATAAATGTCAAGCACAAGGAAAGTGGTTTTGGCAGCAGTCAAGGTGATATAGATCTTCTCATTGAATGTGCAAATTTGGGTTGAGCTTTGTTGTAGCTGCCAGATCCTTGCCTATATATTGGTGCGAATTGGTTGCAGCTTGTTCATATGTATTGTTGCTTCCAGTGAACTTGAGATCGACGGGTCAGGAGATCAGGGGTTGTGAGAGCAATACCTAGATAATTTTCAACTTCAAGCTGATTGGAGAACATGTCTATACTAAATTGTAATGTAGAAAAACAATACTGTGAAGTGATCTGCTTGAAGAAAATTTCCAATATTGGGTGGTTCGTACCAATGGAAGAGAGGAGGAACAGCATTGCTTCAAAGCATTAAGTTGCTATTTACAATAGAACAATTATGTTGCCAAAAGAACATTTCAAAATCTATGAGACTGAGAATAATTTAATGGACACTACGGATCAATTGGATTAATTGATGCTTACAATTATCTACCTGCACTCACTGTGATCTTGCAATTTGTTGCGGATGGACTAATTTATGTTGAGTTGAACGAATTCCTTAAGTGTAATGGATACTAAGGCATGGAGAATTCCGTTTTTAAAAAAGATTCAATTTTTTTCCTGAGGACAGTATGGAACTTTACGTGGTGGATGAGATGAACAAATAAAAAGAGGATAAGATAAGGTTGACAGGATCATAAGTTGGAGCAAAACGACGGCCTTGAGCACATGCACGACGCATAAGTTGGAGCAGAACGACCGCCTTGAGCTGAGAGGTAAATGTTGTTTATTTGAGAAACTAGTGTTTTTATTTGGGGCAGTAAAAAGTGGGAATGTGCTATTAAAAACAAAAACCAAAGAGTGAGTTTAATCTTGGTTTGGATTAAAAGAAAAAAAAAATGAGTGAAATAAGGAAATGACAAGTGAAATCGAATTAAGCAATAGGGTTCAATAACGCAAGGACACTTGGTCACTTTATCATTGGTAAATAATGAGTAGAATGCCATTGACGCTAAGATGTAACAAATTGTTTGGTCACTTTATATGGGACATATTTTTTTTAGTGGAGATATGGTCACATGTGTCAAACTGAAGTTGCGGGTTACCCAATACTCCAAGTTTAAATTTATGGTCAAGTGGTAAAAACAATTTCAATATTAGTCAAAGTAGAAGTTGAAGTTGAATTCAATAGTATTGGAGCAAAGAAAAGTCAAAACTAAGTTAATTGAGTTGTGAAAGATGTGTAAAATCATAACCAATTAAGTTTATCAAACTAAAGTCATAGGTTGTCAGGTTGATATCATTTCCACAAACAACACTTTATGCAAGTAATTTAATTGAAGAAAGTTAAATAAAATGACAGAATAAATATTGAAGAAAGAAAAAGAAGATTACAAGTGTAGATGAAAGAAGAAGATAAAAACTTGGTGAAGTGCAGCAAGAGGCAGAGTTTAACAAAATGAAAGAAGATCATAAAACATATAAGAGAATGATGAAATATAAAGTGAAGAAGATGAAAAAATGGACGCAAAAACACTAGTATGAACAAGCAATCTAAAAAACATGAAGCAACAAAAAAAAGAAAAAAGGAAAACGAAGCAATAGAAGTAAGGTAAAACAAGGCTGTGTGGCAGCATAGTCCCTACCAACAAGGTTACAAAGTAAATTGTGGAAAATGGGGTCAAATTGTAAATGACAGAAGTGTTCAGTGCAAAAGGTATATCACGAAAATGTTGTGTGCAACATGTATATCACGAAACATGGGGCATAAAATTTTGTTAGCGCTAAGGTGCGACCCCGTGGAGCAAGGTAAATTGTGGAAAATGGGGTCAAATTGTAAATGACAGAAGTGTTCGGTGCAAAATGTATATCACGGAAATGTTATGTTGAACATGTATATCATAGAACATCGACCCCACAGAAAGATAAGAAACTACAGCGAAGATGTGGCAAGCAGCATGAAGCACAGGTGGTATCCATGCAGTAAATGACGCTTGGCATGTAGAGAACCATTTATTTTTTGAAAGTATATAACAAAATACAATTTGTTCATAGTGGAAGAAAACATTTGGAAATTTATCCATGCAACAAATGACGCTTGGTATGTAGAGCACCATTTATTTTTTGAAAGTATATAACAAAATACAAATTTGTTTGTCATATAGACTAGTGAAAGATAAAAATGTATGAAGACATAAATTTAAAAGGAGATAAGAACATAGTTTTATTTGAAATATGTAAAAAAATAAAAGTTTGTTACATACTACTAGAAATTTTGAAATATATAAAAAAATAAAAGTTTGTTACATATTAATGGAAATTTCAATGCGTTTGTCATGTAGACGAGAATTGGGGCTCCTGCGGACCATTAGAGAAATATGTACACGAAACAGGACTATAGAAAGAAGATAGAGTACAATACCTGCAAAAAAAATAAATTGAAAGGTATAAGTGTTTGCCTAGACATTTCCATTTAAAAAAGTGGAATAACTGGGTCGATAAACAAAGCAGGATGCGATTAATAGACTTACAATGATGATACATATGATCCATTTGGCTATTTGCTTGCGGTTGTCATTTCATTGATGTCATCGATGGCTGCTGGAATCCTGGCAACTGCCTGTTGCCTTTCATCGACAGCCTGCTTAAATTCCCTTTCGAGCCATTCTTCAATGTAGCTTCTCATTGGGGTGACGTTGATCTCATTCCAGATTTTTATGTCGAATGGATCGTTTTCTAATTCCCAGAAGTCAATAGAAAGATTACATAGAGCCTGATGAATTTCCTCATTCTATACTGAATAGTCAACTAGCCAGTCGTCGACGTGATCTTGATCATATTCAAGGATGCTGTAAAACTTTTGTAGAGACAACGCCTTAAACATATCAACCTGTTTATCAAACTCTTTCCTAGTTAAGAGAAAGGAGTTTGCAATTAAGTCAGGGTCTTGGAAGTCGTTGGTCTTTCCGACTAAATTTATTCTTGACAGCCTTGTGAATAATTTATCTTTCTTTGATATGGCTTGTTCACATGACTGAACAATGAGATGCAGGTTCTTCACTTTTTCTTTCCAGCATGCATTTAATTGACCGATCCGGTTTTTGGATGGAAGATCTTGTTGTCTTCTTTTTGTTTCTGTCATATTTTTGACAATGGTGCCAAAAGGAAGGACCGTCTTTAAATAGAAATTGTCTTCATCTTTTAACTCCGCCTGCAAATGTTCGAGAAAACTATGTGCCCTGGTTCCAAGGGAAGTGATGGTTTGTGATGTTTTCCACGCCTCGGTAACCAGTTCCATTCTTTTCTTGATATTATTCTCCACATATCCTCTACAGGATGTGAGGAGGCTAGAGGATGCTTTTAAGTTTGTTGCAAGGGTGGCAGGCATGGTTATTGCCAAAGGATTGACAAGCAATGGCATAGGAATGAAAGCCTCTTCCAATTTCTTGACCTGGTCCTTCAGTTTGGCATTCTCGGCCTCAATGCCTCCAGTGGAATCATGAAGTGCATCTCCGCTCGCGTTGTGAAGTTGACAGATTTGGGACTGACGCATGTTGGCAAGGTCAACCTCTGAACAATATTTTCCTTTCTCATTTTTTACACATTTTTTCTCAATTATCAATTTTTTGGACTGGTTATCAAAAACAACGCTCTGGAACATGAAGGATTCATCTTCATCAAAATTTTCGGTATCGGATATGTCCATTGGATGGCTATGATGGATGGCGTTTTTGGGATGATCAAGGTAGCAGAACATGCTATCTAGATCAATGTCAATTTCCATGTTCTCACTCTAAATTTCCAGCTCTTCTGCCTGTCCCACATTTTTTTCTCTTCTTCTCTACTGGAAGCTTGTGAGACCTATCAATTTTAGAGTGAGGAGGGTCGTTATCTCCTACTTCGTTTGAAGAACTCTGAGTTTCTTTGTTGTTGTGGTGGGTCATTGGAGCAATGCTCTGAGATGTCGTACATTTTTAGTGTTATTTTCTGATTGAACACTCTTGTCACCGAGGCCTTTCCCCTATTGCGTGTACAATTTTGTGCAGCTTTGCACTGTGTCTAGGTCATCGACATCAGAAGTAGGAGAATTGTTGCTAGTGTCTATGTTTTTGGGTAGGTGTTTTTTGAAAAAAAAATCGCTGAGGCCAAGTGTTTGTAAATGTTGTCGAAAAATATTATCGGGGTCGAACCCTCTTATGCTTTCAACATACCCCAGGTTGAAGATGCTAGAATGCGCTGCAAATTCATTAATTTTGTTGACATTTTTCAATACAAACTCCCCTACTTTCCAAGGTAGGGGAATGCACTATTTTTTCTTCTTCTTTTGCAATAGATGCAACCAGTAGTTGCATTGTCGTGCTACTTCTGCAACAAAAATTCTATCCGTAATGTGACATGGAAGGAAAGCAGGGTTTTCCGTGGAGCCAAAAATTCTTATCACAGTGTAATTATCCAAATGTTCAAGTGTCCCCTTTCTGTCCAAAAAACTGGTTGTATGTTCAGATATGCGGGGAGCATCTTCTTCTAACAACAAAACTTTGAAAACAGACACGAAGCTATTAAAAACCTCATAAAAACAGTGGGAAGCCTTGTGCTTCCATAAGGCCTGGTACCAAAATGTTACTGGGTCGAATTCCCAGTTGACATTCTTGGACAGAGACAATTGTGGACAATGACAACAATGTGCGATCGCAAAAACTTAGTAGGATGACATATAGAATTTCTTTTCCCTTTTGAAGCTTGACAATTGGGAACAGATTTCATGGGAAATTAACTTGCCCCAATCAAAAATGGCTTGTTTGTTGACTATGGAATAAAAAATATAAAGAGCCATCTGGAAAACAATTGTTGTGGACTCCTGTCTCATTATTCTTGTAAACAACCAGGAAATTTTGCGGAATGGATTTCTAAATGAACTAACCTGCAAGCTTGTGATATCTTCAGGAACTAGAATCGGGTCTTCCAATAAATGGGGCAAGAGGTCCAACCCATTATTATGTTTTTCTAGGAACTGTTTGTAATATTCTCCTTTGAACATCAATGTTGGCTCTGACAATCCTAACATTTGGCAGAAGACCTGAGGTGACAAAGAAACAAAAGAGAGGTCCCACAGTGGAATAATTCTTTTGTCTGAAATAAATTTATCGATGCACCAAGAGACCAGGTCCTTACAGTAAAAAACCTCAGGAACACAGCTTGCACGAGCAATCCCAGAGGTTCAAATTACTTGGTTCTCTACGACAGAGGTTGAGTAACAAGAATATGCCCTGGACCACTGGAAGTTTTGGTCCTCACGCCCGAAGATGTTCATTATATCTCTACAGAACTGTTGTCGAGCTGATGCCATAGGTTTATGAGAATGTTTCTTTTCTCCAAACAATGGTTGAAATGAACACTTAGAGCCGATAATGTAACTCTGCACTAAATCTTGGTTAAATGATTATGAATGGGAAATCTCCTCGAGCCTTTCGCTGATTAATGAAAATATGTATGGGTGGTGCATGATGAACTGTTAGCAATAAAGATTACTTATTGCATATTTAGAAATGTGAAGGTGGCGGGTACGACAAAGAGAAATTAAGAATTGGAGGTTTCGTGAATGTGCCAAGGCGATGATGTGCGAACGACATTTCATGATTTTGAAATCAACACTCGGAAGGGATAATATAACCCCCCACAAATCTTGGTTTAATGTGCATTAATAGGAGATCTCCTCGAGCCTTTCACCCATCAATGGCAATCTATACGGTTCGTGCATGATGAGATTTTAGAAATAAATGTCAGTAATTTCATATTTAGAAACAAGATATATATATAAACAATTTTATTTTCTTTTATTATAGACAAGTGTGAAGGTCACAGACACAGCGAAGAGAAAGGAAAGAATGGCAAGGTCTAAAAAGCGGTCGGATGGGATTCAAAAAAGGGTTACGAGGATACTCAGGAGAGGCGAGTGTTCCACGGTCAAATTTTATGTATCTGAATTGTTTACTGCAAAACGTGTAAAACGGAAGAGAGAATGATGGGGCAGTTTAGCGATCGGTTTGTATATTTGCGGAATTCTGGGAAAGTGGCTAAGTATGGAATAAGGAAATGGTCAGGCGAACTCATTCTCGAAAGCGAGGATTGAAATTTTCATGAACGGACTAACCTGACGACGCACAAATAACATTCCATTGTGTTTGAAATTAATGCTTGCTAATTGCATGCCTAGAAATAAAATCTTATATATAATTTCTAATTGTTAATTACAAAAGGTAGCGGGCATAGGAAACAACGATTAGGAACTGAATATTTCTTAAACCCACCAAATCGATGATCCGCGAAAGAAATTCGAAGAGATGGTGAAGTATGGAAAGAGGACAGACAGGCTTCAAAATGGGGTGACAATAGTTCCACAGAAGACGTGAGGACCCGCAAGTCTGCCCATGTGCACAGCCAAACATTTTCAAAAAAACGAATAAGTGATGAGAAAGACAAAGTTCAGGGAAAAGAGAAACGAATATTTGGCTTAGAAGACGAAAAATAAGGGCCAATATATTCACATCTATAACAGATATCCCATTTTCCTACCAAGATATATACTTGGAAAGAAGTGTGAAGGTGGCAGGCACAGAAAAAAGTGACTAGGAATATGATCCACAAGTTTACTTGGTTCTTGGTTGTATGCTTCATCTGTCAATTTGTATATCGCGGAACTCCAGGTCATTTTTGTATCCAATCAGCCCGCAAGTCCGACTGTCAATTTGTATAGTGCGGAACTTTGGGTGATGTTTGTAGGACACATAAATATAGAGGAAATGATTTTCCCTTTAATATAGCTTATGTGATGCAAACATGGTATGGCTCGTTTTAGAACTTTTCCATCCGTAAACAATGGAAATCTTGAGTCCACCAACCCTAGAGCCAGTGTGTCAATTTTTATATCGCAGAGCTCTAAATGTTGTTTGGAGGTCACGGAAAAATAGAAGTGCAATGTTGAGCTAGCCAGCGCGCATGTACACCTGTCAATTTGTATATCGCGAAACTTTGGGTGCTCTTGTAGGACATGGAACAATAGAGGGCCAATTTAGAGAAAGGAAAAGCGTTTGGCGGAAACGCGTGAATCCGCCAAGCCACGCAGTAAGGCATTTTCGGGGAAAAAACGATTAAGTAACCAGGAAGAGAAACTACAGGGGATAAAAGAGTGGGAAAATAGAAAGGCTGAGGGCAATTTTTGTAAGCGCGAATTGGTTTCAAAGAAGCCCCATTGTTGCAAAACCATCATTTTCTACTAATTGTGAGAAAATTATTTGTTGAAGATTAGATTTTATTGAAACCTGTGCATGTAAGTATGTTCTTGATACATTCTTCCATGACTGTAACATATTAATTTAAGTATTAAACTTCATTTTTTACTAATTGTTAGCAAATGCTTTGTTGAATATTAGATTTTATTGGAGCGTGTGGGTCTAAGTGTCTTCTTGATACATTCTTCCATGACTGTAACATATTAACTTAAGTATTAAACTTCTTGCATTATGGGTTGTTAGCATTAAAACTTAATAACTGTATGTCTCGAAACAAGAATGAAGATTTTGCTACAACATTGTACATTGGTATTGCTATGATGTATCTACATTACGAATATAATTGAACGTTGGTTTGAAACTGTGTGTAATCCATTTTTTGTTTGCATCAAATCTTGGTGGATTGGCACAATACATTGTCATATAATTTTTACATGTTCCATATTATAAAAAAATAACCTAAGTAAACACAACATCGAAGAAATACAAGACCACCGAACCATGCCAATGAGAACAAGCGTTAAATCCAAAAAAGAAGAAGCAACGAAGACTCCAAGGCAATTTTTTTTAATATCAAATCCATTAAAAAAAAAAAAAAACATCGAGTATTGTACATCTATCCCTAGAAATTGTACCCAGTTCTTCGGGCCAAAACAGTGAACGTATCTTCCACAAACACAGGCACGGGATCCGCAGTATGCAGGATCCTTGCATTTTTCTCCTCGATGAATCATCCTGTGGTAAAATTAATAGTTCTCAGAAGCTTCCTGTGACGAAGAAGACAAAAAACGTTGCAAGGAAAATGGAATAGCCCTTAACTGAAAGTTAGGACACAACTAGAAATCGCCTCTGCACAGTCAAAAAAACTTCAGGGACACAAGTTGCACGTGCAATTTCAGAGTCCCAAATTAGTCCATTCTAGGTGGAAGGAGATGACTAGTAGAAATATTCCTTGCAGCAGTGAGAGTTTTGGACCTGATTTCCGAAGATGTTAATTGTATATCCATAGAACAGGACAATAGTCCTGCAATTAAATAATGTTTTTGCTTGAAATATATCTTTGGAAACATCAACATATCATTTCTTTACCATGAAACTCTTCCACCCAAAATGGACTAATTTGGACCTCTGGAATTCCTACTTTTGAGCTGCAAAGAAGCTATTGCATTCAACGTCAATTTTCTTTCTGAAACTCATTTTGGTGTTGTCAGGGTCACCATCACTGAGCTGGGAAGTTCTGCCCATTATGGTTTATTTCAATTTGGGTGCGAGAGTGGGAAAAAACTTTGCATTGACATCATCCATTTTCGTATCATCACCCATCTGATCATCTTCTTCCTGCTTAGAATCCATGACATCAACCTCTGCACCAGCCATCAATGCAACTGGGTAGGTTTACAGAGCAGTTAGGTTGGAATTCTTTGGCTTGAAATATATCTCTCGATGTACCAAGGGACCATCTCCTTTTTTGCTCTTGGGTGGAGGGAGATGAGTAGTAAGAATATGCCCTGGAATAGTGGAACCTTTGGCCATTATGCCCGAATGTGTTTACTATATCTAGACATAACTATTGCCACAAGTTAACAAGAATTTCCGTTTTCTCCAGACAATGTTTGAAATGAAAATTGGGGAGGGATAATATAACCCTCCGCAAATTATGGTTTGATGTGTATCAATGGAATATCTCCTCGAGCGTTTCGTTGATCAATGAAAATATCCAGGGTTCGTGCGGAATGAGTTGTTACCATTAAATCTCACTAATTGCATATTTAGAAAAAAAGTGTGAAGGTCGCAGTGACGGTGAAGAGAGATGAAGAATTAGAGATTTATTAAAGGCTCCAACCTATCGGTGCAAAAAAATAGATTGCATCATATTTGAAATGTATACTTGGAAATGATAACACACTTCTCCACAAATCTTGGTTTAATTCGTAGTAATGAAAAATATTCTCCGGCCTTCTGAACATTAATGACAATATTAATGGTTCCTGCATGATGAACTACTTGCATTAAAGCTTAATTATTGCATATCTGGAAACAAGTACGAAGGTAGCGGTGATGGTGAATTGCCATGAAGCATTGTACATTTTGTGCACCCACCAACCCACGAAATAGATTCCAAGAAATGCCCAAGTATGGAAATCGTTCGAGTGGGTTACAAAAAAAAGGGCAGAAGATATACCCAGGGAAGAAAATCTCGCACCTAGACATTTTCCGAAAAACGAGGAAGTAAAGAAAGGGAAAGCAGATGGCAATTTTCGGAAGCGGGAATTGGTCTTAACAGTAACTATGGAGTGCACTAAACATGTTAACAGGTTTTGCCAAACCTCGAAACAGATTCCAATAAATTCCCAAGTATGGAAATTCGTCGGGTGGGTTACAAAAAAAAAGGGCAGAAGATATACCCAGGGCAGAAAATCTGGCACCTAGACATTTTCCAAAAAACGAGTAAGTAAAGAAAGGGAAAGTAGAGAGAAAAGAGAAAGTGGATGGCAATTTTCACAAGCGGGAATTGGTCTTAATAGTAACTATGGAGTGCATTAAACATGTTAATAGGTTCTTCAATCAAGGAATAGGTACAACGAGCGATGTTTATAGTTTTCAGGATCTGTTTGTATAAGAGAAGCATCGAAAAGTTACAAGACAATCATTTTTTGGATGTTTAAGTAAAGTTTATGCACTGCTAGCTTCATCGCAAGTATAACAACGATGAATATAAATTTTAATGTCCTCTTGTTCATATGATTGTTCCATTAGAATTTGCATAGTATATATTCTTTTATTTCAATTTGTTTGTTAATTTGTGGGTCGCGGAAGTCAGGGTGTTGTTTGTAGGTAGGGGAAGAATGGAAACTCAATATTGAACCCACCTATCCAGTAACTCTCCTATTCAAAAAACCACGAGCCAAAAATTTTGTCCAATATGAAACGAGGAAGTCATTAGTCAGGCTGGTGATATAAAAGTAAGTGAAATCTGAAGACGTGAATACGCCAACTTCCGAACCTAGAAATTTTCTGAAAAATGAGTAATACACACTAAATATGTACTATAAAGTATGAACATCATATTTTATAGAGCATGTACAGATCTCACATTCCATACTTAGCCACTTTTTATATCACAGGTTCTCGAGCTGGTGGGCCTCTATTGTTCCGTGGCCTACAAATAGAACCTAGAATTCCGCGATATACAAATTGACAAGTAGGCATGCGGGCTAGTTGGGTCAACATTGCAATCCTATTGTTTTGTGTCATACAAACAACACTCAGAATTCTGTGACATACAAATTGACAGACAAAATCTAGGGCTGGCGGCCTCAAGATTGCAATTGTTTACGGATGGTAATACCTATCAACTATTTAACATTATCTAAAAACATTATTTTCAATACTAAATTATTAATATTAATATTGATATTGTACAATATAATTAGACAAAAAGGTTTGTACAATATGAAACGAGCGAGCGGTTGGTTGGGCTGGTGATATAAAAGTAAGTGAAATCTGAAGATGTGAATCTGCCAACTTTCGCACCAAGAAATTTTCCGGAAAAAATGAGTAATATATAATATGTACTTTTAGAAAGTATGCACACGATATTTTATAGAGCATGTACTGATCTCGCATTCCATACTTAGACACTTTTTGGATGGCGGGTTCTCGGGCTAGCGGGCTCAAAATTGGGCCTCTATTGTTTTGTGTCCTACAAATAGCACCCAAGAGTTAAACGATATACAAATTGATATACATACTTGCGAGTTGGCTAGCTCAACATTGCATTTCTATTTTTTCGTGTCCTTCAAACACCACTCGGACTGCCGCCATATACAAATTGACAGACGGACTCCAGGGATAGCGGGCTCAATATTGCGATTGTTTACGGATGGTGATCCCTATCAACTATCTAACACTACCTAAAAACATTATTTTCAATACTAAAGTATTAATATTAAATATTGATATTGTACAATTTAATTACATAAAATTATTAAAGGATGATAAATATATTATTTAAAAGAAAAACCCGCATATTCGGAAACTTGCGTTCCAAAATTTTTGTATAATATGAAACAGGGAAGAGGTTGGTCGGGCTGGTCATATAAAAGTGGGTAGAAATATGAACATGTGTATCTGTCAAGTTCCGCACCTTGAAATTTTCCCAAGAAACCAGTAATACATACTAAATATGTACTTTTATAAAGTATGGGCATGAGATTTTAAAGAGCATGTATGAATCCCTCATTCCATACTTAGCCACTTTTTGGATCGCAGGTTCTCGGGCTGGAGGGCTCAAAATTGGGCCTCTGTTGTTCCATGCCCTACAAATAGCACCCAGAGTTCCGCGATATACAAATTGACAAGCGGGCTTGTGGGCTATTTGAATTTTAAGGGCCTCGTTGTAATGTCCCCAAGGCCGAGCCCTTTATAAATCTGATGTATGAAACTAATTGTACATATGTGCTATAGGCTGGTGAGCCGAGTTCCTATAAGTTGTAGGCTTATGTGTTTGTTAGGCCAGGGAGCCTAAGTGTTGAAGGCCAGGAGACTGTTGTTGTACTTGTAAGTATGCAAAATATTTAATAAAATATAAACACTGCTAGGTGCAAACCGACCATGATGAATGAGTGAAGGGGGACTGAGCGTCCACAGAGTGGGCAAGGAATTAGGAGCTGGAAGGTGGGAAAGGGGCTAAGTGTTGAGCCTAGGGGCTAATCCTAGGGGGGCTTAAACCTGGAAATAATATTTTAATATTATTTCAAAAGGTATGTGCATCATATGTTTTTATCCTAAGTCCTTTTGGAAGGACACGTGATTTCCCAAGTGGTGGGAGGAATGCGTGCTGGTGGAACGCATGCAGTCCCATGGGTGACAAGTGTCAACCCTAGCACATGCACTAAAAGGATGGGATGAGCCATGAGAAGGGTTCCTCCTCCTCTATTCAACCTGAGGTACGACCCTGAGTGTGATGGGTGCGAACTTGTCTGCAAGAGACCTCGTGCAATCCTGAAATGGGGGGGGGGGAGAATGTGTTTGTTCTGCGAAATCCATGTACACCCTCTGTTCTGAGAGCCGAGAAGATTGTGTTCATCTGAAAAGCCAGTTCACTCCTTACCCATTCGAAACCAGGGAGTCTATGTAATTCCCTGCGTGGATTGTTGTCACGCGTTCCCAAAATCAACACCGTGAGACCTTGCCGCCATTGCTGAGCTTGTGTGAGAAGCCCGAGTCTGTATTCCCGATTGACTGTGGTGGTCACGCAGTGCTGGTCTGCACGTGGCATACTGGCCAGAGTAATCCATTGCTGAGCTTGTGTATGACCCCTCTCTAGGTGAGGGAGGTGGTTGATGTTGGAAGAGGCAGGTTGTCAGGCCTGCGAGCAACTCTTTCCAGGTGAAAGAGTTTGCTGGGAAGTGGTTTCTTCCAGAGAGTGTCTAGCACCAGCTACAGGCTCTAAGACTTCCTGATCCGGCCTGTTGCTGAGACCCAGAGAGGGAGGTTAGCATCGATGGACTGTTCTTGTGAAGGTGTATACTCCCGGGCGGAACAAGCATGTGGGGAATGAGAGTCTGGTAGTAGTGGGCGTAAGATGGCATCTTTGGGAAGAATCCTTCTAGATATTTTTTTGTTGTTTTCCCTGTAACCTCAGCCTAGCCTAGGATTCCTTTCCTTAGGGTGGAGCTTAGTCCCAGCTTGGGGGTGACCCACTATTGAGATGATGAGCAGTGTGGTCTAAGGCTGGGAGGTTCGTGGAAGGCCTGCACTTGGTTGGTGGATTTTACCACTGTTACAAGATAAGTATCTAATTATGTTCTTATCACATTTTGGCATGAATGTGTTGTATATATTATCATGTTTTCCGCTGTGTACATGAATTAGTATGAAGTGCTATTGATTGTTAATTATGGAAATAATTCATATGAATACTCTGTGTAGAATGTGTTTACTTGTTTAAATGCATGTGGAGTATATACTGGACTGTATGTGTTATGTGAAAAGTGTGTACAGATTGTTACATAGTGCGTTAAAAGCCTTGGTAAGCAAAAAGGTACACTACAAATTGGTATCAGAGCTAAGGTTTTGACACTGAGCCTAGATGGGCCAATGGAGTGGTCTTTGGACCGAGAATGCAAGGGGAAATTGGGTCTGGAAGGCCAATTTCGGTCCCTGGTTTGCTCCAAAGTATCAAGGAGTTGCTAGATGAGTTATTAAGAACTTAGGAAGTATAGCGGTACAATGAAACCGCAGGCTGGTGTGGTCTATGGCCACAGGGAGATAGGTCTCTACACCAATGGTGTTAGAACCTTAGGATCTGTTCGGGAGGGAAGGCGAGCCCTCGTGAACGTCGGATCTGGAAAAATGTGTGTAAGGATTAAAATTCCTTTGGAAATGGCACAGGAGAGTGGAAATCGCGATACATGAAATCCCGAGTTAGTTAGAAACCGTCTGAGCCATCAGATCTCGGCTGGAAAACCCGATAGCCGTTGGATCTGTCGGGAGGTGTCTGAAGGTTAAACCTCAGAAACTAGGGGCGAAAGCTCCGAAATAGATCTAAATCGTCTAAAAGACAGAGGACACGTGTTGTGAGATTTCCCATTTCAGGAAATCGGGATATCGACATTCGCGAAATCGGGAGTCACGATGACATGAGATCGGGAATTTGCATGGTGGAAGTCCCAGGAACGATCCGAGCCGTCCGTTTGTGGGGACACGTGGCGGAGATCGAGTGACCCATCGGCATATCGGCTACCGGGGTTTTGAGTTGACATAGAACCTTGTCATCAAGGAATCGCAAGTTGCGAAATCTCGAGATTAGATCTGAACCGTCCATTCTTGGGGATGCATGGCCAAGATCGAGGCATTCGGGAAAGTTCCGGAAGGAGAGTCATCCACCGGGAAATCGGGGTTCGGGGAATCGCGAATCCTAAGGACATATGTGTTTCGGCATTGGAAAGTCCGAAACCTCGATAGGAGGTATGACTGTGGTCATATAAGGGGAGGTCGTGTGAGCCACAAATCTATCTCGGGGGGCTAACGGGAGTTAGAGCACATCGGCGCTTGGAAGCCCAAAACCCTGAAAGGATCTGCGCCGTAGATCTGAGAAAGATCTGACCGTCGGATTTTTCTAGGAATGGACGTGGACACATGGAGATGTACCATGTTCCAGTGGCACAAGAAGAGAAGAGAGAGAGGTGGGAATTGATGATGTCATTGAAAGCGACGTGGACCCTCATGAACGTGCCACGTGCCACCATGGTTGTTGGTGACCACTGTGCGATGTGGGACCGGAGGGTAAAGTAAATCGGAATTTCGGAATTCGGAAATTGAAATGACAAGAGGTGGGGAGTCATTGCATAATGAACTCTCGGGTGCCGAAAACCCGAAGTCTCGGGTACCGAAAACCCGAAAGTCCTGAAAACTGAAGTTTCGAAAAAACCCGAAAAGTACAGAGCCGAGCAGAGCTCAGAAAATTCGTGAAATTGAAAACATTTTCATAAATTGGATTGTTTATGAATGATGAAGAATTGTCAAGAAACGAAGGCTTGACAAATTCTAGTTGTCTGCGCGTTGTATTGCAGAAGGTTGACGAGTGCCAGAACTGTTTTGGAATTTCCACAAAGTGCAAGGAAATGGAAGAGACACATAATGCTTCAAGTTCAGAAAACAAATCTCAGAAGAGATAGCGTAGAGCTTTAGTTAGTAGAGTGTGCATATCCAGTGTAAGGAGTGCTTATAGAGGGAACTTGTTTTAAGTTCGAAAGATTCCAGGAGACGAGCGCAGAAGGTATAGATGGGCACCAGAAAGTCTTTCGAAAAAACACAGAAGGGTCAAGTCCCTTTGAGACTGAGTCAGTTAAAAGCTCAGAGAGGAACAATGCAAGTTTGCATGACCGAGCGCAAGTGTGTGGCAAGGTGAAGTTAAAATTTCATTAACCAAAGCTTGGGAAGGAAAACACTGTCGAATTATTTGAGATCCTTCAAGTTAGGAAGAAGGTCAATTCCAGAAGAGTTGACGCCTAGATATTTGGAAAGAAGTCATTGAGAATTTCAACAAACGGTCGGAATTCTCCATGGGAATCTCGCGAAATCGCGGGGACCGTAAGATAGCCAGAAGCTACCAGGTGGTTAGTGGATGGAGAAACTCGCCACCCTCGGATTCAAAGTAAACGTGTGTTGTTGATCGCAGTTGGTTTTGAACCGTTGGATCGTTTCGTGAATTCGGGGATCGTGAACTTGGAGCACAATCCAAATTCTTCGTCACTCCAAGTCCCGAATCGCGAAAGAGATTAACAAGGGTAGAATCGTACGGTGGAGCGCTTCCAGAAAGAAGTGCTGAAAACCCGTGAGCCATCAGATCTAGCCAACTGCGAGGAGGATAACGCTAAGAGTCGTTCAGTACTTGAAAACTTAGGGAAGGTATTGAATCGTCGATCTCAAGGAAGATCGAACCATTGATTTATTTCATCGGGAAATCGAAAAATCCAAAGTTTGGAAAAATAGAGGAATTGTTCTCGAAAATTCTGAAACACGGACTTCTGATTCGCGAGGAGAGATATAGACCATTGATTCAAGGCGAGTGTCAGTCGTTGATCTGACGCACTGGAATTCTATGAAGACATAAGTTAAAAAGGGAAGATAATTGTTTTCTAATTCGTGAACCGTGAAGTCTGGATTCATGAAAAAGGATCCACGCTGGTGGATTATGAGGAGCTTTGAGTCGTTATATCTAACTCAAGTGGATTTCAGAAAACTAGAGATTGGAAGAAAAGAGGGAAAACTATTTTTCCAAACCCCGAAACATGAATTGTCGATTCGCGAGGAATTGATTTGGACCGTCGAATCCGGAAAGCTGTGGACCTTGATCTAAGGAAAATAGGGTTCGAGAGTTCGGACCTCGGGAAAAAGGAGGAGAGCTAGTCCTTGAAGTTCGCAAAGGGTAAAGTCCCGTAGCGATCGGAAGTTGGGGCCCTAGGTCATAACTAGAGGTCACGCTGGTGGAAGTTAAAGGAAGAGATAGCACGCGCTAGACTGTTGTTTCTGATTTCTGGGATAAAGAGAGTCGAGGGTGACTCATATATAAACACCCGGTATGTGAAGTCCCAAAACGCCTTCTGGATAGGCGTGTGGTCATAGCTGGTGGCCATGTGGGAGAAACTTGTGCCACCGCTAGTTCTTGCAAGAGAGTTTCGCGCAAGGCTTGTGGTTTTGTTGCGTGGAGGTTCTAGTAGGAACCCGAAGAGCTGCTCCAACTCAGAGAGATGAAGACCCATTGATTGGGAGGTCAGCAGACCCCGTTGAGGTAGGGAAACTGCATTGAAGGTACTTAGGGCATGAATAATCATGCACAATGATTACAGTGGAGAGCATAAGAAGATTCAGGAATCCTGGAAGAAATGAATGCTTCTGGGATCCACAAGAAAAAAAAAATGTTAAAGGGAGAAAGAAGTTGTTGCAATTTATAACAGCAAGTATGTTTTGGCTCATTTGGACAGCCAGAGGAAAGAATGCTTGCAAGTTGCAAGTGTTGTTGGTAATGTCATTGCACAATGAAGAAATCAACAGAGAGCTGAAGAGCTAGTTATAAGTCTGATAAAAGAAACATGAAAGCTTCTACTGCTATCAGATATTCAGGTAGTATAAATTTTAATGGTAGTCATGCAGGTAAGAGTTTTATCACTCTTTTTGCATAATTATTGAAAGCAAATTATGGTAAGAATTTCCTCAGCCAGAACTATGTTATTAAATCACATGATTATATTATTTGAATGCATACCACTGGATGTGGTAAAGGTTGTAGGCCTGTGTTAATTCAAATATTTTTATCTTTTGAATGAACACATCGAC
>ML796336.1:102967-153515 GCA_009831015.1 Picea engelmannii
TCATATGAATACTCTGTGTAGAATGTGTTTACTTGTTTAAATGCATGTGGAGTATATACTGGACTGTATGTGTTATGTGAAAAGTGTGTACAGATTGTTACATAGTGCGTTAAAAGCCTTGGTAAGAAAAAAGGTACACTACACTCGTGTTGATGTGATGACACAATTGGACTTGGGCCAGTTTATATTCATTTATTAAAAGATGAAATGGGGAAGCGTTCGGTCGGTTTGGTGATATAAAAGTAAGTTAAATCTGAAGACGTGAATCCACCAACTTCCGTACCTAGAAATTTTCTGAAAAACGAGTGATAGATACTAAGTATGTACTCTTATAAAGTATGGACATGATATTTTTATAGAGCATGTATGTATCCCACTCCATACTTGGCCACTTTTTGTATCGCGAGTTCTCAGTCTGGTGGGATCAAAATTGGGCCTCTACTGCTCTTTATCCTACAAATAGCACCCAAAGTTCCACGATATACAAATTGACAGGTGAACTTGCGGACTGGCTGGCTCAACATTTCACTTCTATTGTTTTGTGTCTTCCAAACAACACTCGGAGGAAACAATAAATACCTACTCAATATGTACTTTTATAAACTATGGACATGAGATTTTATAGAGCATGTATGGATCCCTCATTCCATACTTAGCCACTTTTTGGATAGCGGGTTCTCGGGCTGGCAGGATCAAAATTGGGCCTCTATTGTTCAGTGCCCTACAAACAACACCCATAGTACTACAATATACAAATTGACAAGCGGACTTGTGGGTTGTTTGGGTTAACATTGCACTTCTATTGTTCAGTGTCCTCCAAGAAGCAGTCAGACTTTCGCGATAGACAAATTGAGAGACAGACTCTAGGACTAGCGGGCTCAAGACTGCCATTGTTTATGGATGGGCATCCCTATAAACTATCTAACATTATCAAAAAACACGATTTTCAAATACTAAATTATTAATATTAAATATTGATATCGCATAATTTAATTACATAATTTATCAATATTGAACCCGTCGATCCGGTAACTCGCCTATTTGGAAAAACCGCGAGCCAAAATTTTTGTACAATATGAAACGGGGAAGCGATTGGTTGAGGTAGTGATATAAAAGTAAGTGAAATCTGAAGACGTGAATCCGCCAATTTCCGTATCAAGAAATTTTCTGAAAAATGAGTAATACATACTAAATATGTACTATAAAGTATGGACATGAGATTTTATCATAGATGATTTTAGGGGCTAAATTTCGTTCATGGGCTAATTTTCCATGGTTTTTCCAAAAACAAGATTCTCTATTTTAAAAATGATTCACCCAAATTCTATAGGATAAAATTATTTTACCTTAAAAATCACCAAAAATTTATAAAAACTATATCAAATCCTTATAAATTTGAATATTTTTACAAAAATGTCGTCAAACATTTATAGTTGGCATATGAAGGATTAGTAAGATTTGCCAAGGTTTCTACATTTTAAAACAAATTTCCATCCTTAAAATAATCCCTAGATTTTATAGAGCATGTACGGATCCCACATTCCATACTTAGCCACTTTTTGGATCGCACTTGTCGGGATGGCAAGTTCAAAATTGGGTCATTATTGTTCTGTGCCCTACAAATAGCACCCAGAATTATGTGATATACAAATTGACAAGAGGACATGCGTGTTGGTTGGCTCAAAATTGCACTTCTATTGTTTCGTGTCCTCCAAACAACACTCAGAGTTTCGCGATATACAAATTGACAGATGGACTCCAGGGCTGGCAGGCTCAAGATTGCCATTGTTTATGGATAGTAATTCCTATCAACTATCTAACATTATCTAAAAACATTATTTTCAATACTAAATTATTAATATTAAATATTGATATTGTACAATTTAATTCAACAAAAAAGTTTGTACAATTTGAAACGGGGAAGCGGTCAGTCAAGCTGGTGATATAAAAGTAAGTATAAATTTGAACACGTGCATCCGCCAACTTCCACACCTAGAAATTTTCTGAGAAACAAGCAATACATACCAAATATGTACTTTTATAAAGTATGGACATGATATTTTATAGAGCATGTACGGATCCTTCATTCCATACTTAGCCACTTTTTGGATCGTGGGTTCTCGAGCTGGCGGGCTCAAGATTCAGCCTCTATTGTTCTGTGTCCTACAAATAGCACCCAAAGTTCCGCGATATACAAATTGACAGGCAGACTTGTGGGTTTTCTGGCTCAACATTGCACTTCTATTATCTCGTGTCTTCAGAACAACACTTGGAGTTCCGCGACATACAAATTGATAGACGGACTCCAAGACTGGCAGGCTCAAGATTGTGATTGTTTAAAAATGTTCATCCTATCTACCATTATCTAAAAGCATTATTTTCAAATATTAAATTATTAATATTAAATATTGATATTGTACAATTTAATTACATAAAATTATCAAAGGATCTTAAATCACTTATTTTAAAAGAAATGAAGGAAAAAAACAAAGTTTTTTTAAAATTCTATCACCGCAAGCATAGCAATTACCAATTTGAGTTTTAAGGGCCTCTTGTTGATATGATAGCACAATTGGACTTCGCACAGTATACATTCGTTGATTTCAAATTATTCCAGGAGATTAATTTTACCAAGTTCATCGATCAAGGAAAAATGCTAAAACAAGCCACATACTACATTTGCATCACATCGCCATAGAAATTCTCAGGCAGATTTGCAGGCTAGCTGGCTAAAAAATTGCAATTCTATCGCTACATGTCCTCCAAGCAACACTCAGAGTTACGCGATATACAAATTGACAGACGAAGCATACAACCAAGAACCAATTAAACTCCAAACAGACCGCAAGCAAGTTCCCACAAGGTTCCATAGAGCAGGACGCATCGACCTTTGCATCAAACAATTTGATATACAAAGAAAAGATGTTGTGGAATTCATTTTCTCTTACATATGGTATATGTACCTAGTAGAAAATAGCTAGGGCCATGGGATATATGGGATTTGTTGCCATGCTTCCCATTTTTGGACCAAACAATCTTATGCACATGCAATCCCAAGTAGTCGAGTCCGACGAACATTGATTTGGATGTTCAAGAAATATTACATAGACACATGAGGTATTTTCGTTTCCTGCCAAAGTTTGATATTTTTGTTTCCCTTCTTCAGCCGATATGCAAAATTGCATTGTCCTCATTTAAGGTAAATTTGTTGTGTATCCGAAAATTGCACAGCATGTAGACATTGCTTGCCTTTTTTTCTGTAGATATGTTTCATACGACAATTTTGCCAACTTAGGAAGCACATTTTGTAACAGAGGTTGCCTAACCATACAATGCACGGTTGTGTTGCCCACGGTTCGGATGGAAACATTGAGGCAATTTCCATATATATAAGGACATTTTTCACCGCATCGCAGACAATCAATCATATTATCACTTATCAAAGTGGAGGCAGAAGCAGGAGAGTTTCATTTTTCACATACAGGTTCAAATGGGGTCAAGTACACATTTGCTGCAACTAAAACACCTTCAACCTGGGAACCCGAGCATAGGAATTAATACATTGAACAATATAATACACAACTGCACCCCCCCCCACCCCCCCTTAAAAAAAATAAAAAAAAATAAAACAAGCCGCAGAAATTTGGTGAAGGCTATTTGTATAAGAAAAGTGAGGATGATTTTGTCGATGTATACGCACAAAATTTGTAGATCTAGCTAGTTTCTTCAGATCATGTACTATATCTCCTCACAAATCTGTTACAAACTTTGTCTAGGTTGTCCGAAAGATCCTTTCTCTAACATCCCTTTTCTTTGTTATATTTTTGAAGAGCATAAGTCGAATCTGCCCTCTATGCAATTGTTGCTCCATTGACGAAAAAAAATTTGAATAGATATCGAACAATTGCAGTTGCAACATGAAACAACAAAATATTTGTGTAACTTACCCGAGATACATGCACATGCGAAAGTAAAGGAAAAAACTGGATATGGAAAGCGGTACCATTTCCTTGTCATTGTCTGACTCTCCATCCTTTATATGGAGAATATGTTGTGAGCCAATTTTTATCACCACTGTGACAGTTGCACCAATGGTTTCGATTGGGAAAATATCACTACTCTATGCAAGCTAGTTGATAGTCACATCCGGGACGAAACGATATTCTGAAAAAACAGTGGGAATTTTTTCTACTATACTTGTTTCATTGAGAAAAATAATCTGATCATAATCACCACAGTCATATACTGTTTTGGGAAATATATTAAAATTTGTAATGGATATCCCATTACCTGGCAATATCTTTTCTACATGTTTTTGGACAAGCTGTGTAGGAACACTCAGTGTCACTGTCATCATGGCCTCCTTGTCTATCATGTTAGCATGCATAATGGATCTATTTTTGTTTTCCTTGTCCAAGTAGGTGCTATAGACGACCATTATGTCCCCGACAAACACTTGTCCAATTCGGTGGTTGTTCAAGCCCTCTATTGATGGTACTTTGGGTGTTACAACTGTAGACCCAGTGACAATTTTTGAACAGGAAAACTAAAGTGAATGGTAGTGTGCATTTTTTTTTGTATTCTTCTTTCACTGGCATAAATATACAAGTACACACATAGCTTCGATGAACTATGGAGACAGATTTTTGCAACCACACCTCTTAGTCTGCGGAACATGCACTATGTTCGGTGCCTCGCTTGTAATTGTTGATACTTCTTGTGAACTACAAACCATGCATTGCAGATGAAATCAGCATATTCACCATGCCATAGATGAATAAATAGTTGAGGATATTTTTCTGGTAAACATACTAAGAGCAGAGTGTATGCATCTTTACCTTTGGCCTTGTCGGTCTGCTAATGTCTGGGATGAATGACTTCTCATCGCCATGTCACTAATCCAACTTTTTCTGATGCAAGCATGTGCAGATGAACATCAAGACTAAACAAGCATATGCATTGTATATTTTCCATCAGAAGGACTAAATAAGCATAAAATTGTATGCATCTGAATTTTTTAACTGGAAAAATGTGTAACAGTAAACAGGGTGTGAGGGAGGGGCACCACGACCAATCTGTATATCGCGGACCCTCGGAAGCCAGGGGAGAAATCTTGAACCCACCAACCTGGCACCCACAATTGAAAAAGTGGGTAAGCATGGAATAAGGTAGAAGCGCGACCATAGATGTGAAACCGTTAGTCCGCCAACCAACGCACCAAGGCATTTTTAGAAAGACCACTAAGAAGATCAATTAGAAAACAAAAGGGATAATAGAAAATGGAAAAAGTAGAAATAGGGAGGGCAGAAAGGGCCATTTCTTCCAAGCCATCATTTTCAAGTCTAATATTATATGCCCCCACCCAGTTTGTATATTTAATTTACCAGCATAGTTGGTATACCTTTTAGAAGATTGTACCACAGAACCCTCTGCTGTTGCACATAACAATTCATCTTCATGTCCAACCAACCTATTTTTTCCAAGGTACCAACGCCGAAAATGCAATGGACATGAAGGAAATTTAGTATGAACAAAGACATGTAAAAGAAAGAGAAACAAGTCTAATTATTCCAATGTAACAACAAGCAGAATACACATAATATATTATATTTGAAGGAAGAAAAGAAGGGGAAAAAAATAAAAATAAAAAAAAGGTGCAAAGTAGCAGAACAAGCACAACAAATATACAGACAGTAAATGAAAAAATGAACACTGGAATATGAAATAAGAGCACATTTATCCACTTCTGTAATTCCTCGTCTACATTTCCGCCAAAGAGTTCATCGTCCTCTCTAGCCATTCTGTTTGTTTAAATGTAGCAATGTCGTGAAAACACAACGGACATGAAGTAGGTTAGCATGCAGTAATGCATGTAATGAAGATACAATAAACTAGGTGAACAGATATACAGATAATAAATGAAATACAAAACAACTCAATATGAAATAACAATACAAGCATGAACCTTTTTATATCCTCTTCAAGCGATGTAGTTAAGACTTCGTCGTTTTCTCTAGCTATTTTGTTTGTTTGAATGTGGGAACACACAAAAATACAATGAACATGAATGGAAGCTGGTATGCACTGGACAACAAGTAATATGTACATACAGTAAAAGAGACTCAACGAACAGTCTAAAATATAGGCATAAACATGAACCTTTGCGCTTCTCCATCCATAGTTGTGAATGTGCAATTTCCTTTTCCCTGCCCAAAATATATTACAAGCCACAAATATTACGAAATTGCATGGTCGTAGCTAAACGATTTATGGTTTCCCATGGAAAAGTATCCATATATGCTTCCACTGATGGAAATACATGTTATTTATCCTCTACATAGACTGTTGTGCCCATGATACAAGATTTTGGTTTTATGTGGCAAACTAACCAGATATGCTTTTAGACATGGAAATATAATTTTGCAGAATCTTTGTTGTACATATCATATCTCAAGTACAAGACAGATTATATCATGGGCACACCAGTCTGTGTAAAGGAAAAAGAGCATGTATTGTCATATGGGAAAATTTGACCATACATGGTTTATAAATGCAGCCTGCATATGCATTATTTTAACAAAAAAATTGCGGATATTCCAATTGCACATGTGCTTCTCGAAGTATTTTTCATGCAACTATTTTCTTTCATGCCAGCACTGAAGCACCAGCAAAATCTCACAGCAGAACAGATATCGACCTCGCCAAATAGGGAAAATAACACAAATGCATGTTGAATCATAGGTGCAGGGGCTGAACACCATAAAGCGGCCAAAAACAAAAAACAACTCCAACTACCAACGCAAGGACCCAACCCTGCAAAACCGAATCAAATAAAAGAAAACAACAACCACCAAACTAGAGAGAAATCACTAACAGGCCCAATTGCAGCTCCACGGCCCCAAAGTGTAAACCCGAGCCAAACAAATAGAACCAAGAACCCATGAACCAACGAACCAGCGAACAAGAAACAACCACTGAACCGGTAAACAACATATGTATCTCCAATGATTAAGAAACTACAGTCGAAGAACAGAAGGAACCAGAAACATACGACGAGCATGCTGGTAGAAATAAGAAAACATTCTTACTTCCAAACTGCAAACACTAAACAACAAACAAGGAACAAAAAATGAAACTATGGCATGGAAACTTACTTTGAAACGATGAAAGGCAGAAGCGCAAGTCAAATTGTGAACCAAACAACAACAATCAACAATCGACGAACCAGCGAAGAAGAAGCACTCACCGAACCAGTAAACAATGTATGTAGCTTCAATGATGACAAAATTGCATTACAAAGCTAGAAGAAGGATGAAACATAGAATGTCTATTCAACTGGCGGTGGACAACAATATTGTGAAAAATCACTGCAACATTGTATGGAAAATTTTGAGTAAAAATGTACTCCGAGAAATGTATTTAGATAAATATTTAAGGCTGTCAGTTTGTGTAAGGACCTCGGGGTATGCACACATTTAAGTTTTCAGTCCTGTTGGAGGACCTCGCGTCATGTAAATATTTAAGTTATCAGGCCTATTCAAGCACCTCAAAAAAAGTGTCAATACATTTCAATACAAATACATGCAGCAAGGACGTTATAAACTTTGAAATTCTCGATCACTACAAAGCTTGCATATCTAAGCATTTCAATATGATTATTACAAAATAAAAACTTACGGATATATTCACCTAGAAGAAAATGCTAAGACAAACATTCAAACTATTGCTAGCATTAATCCACCTTCCAACAATACATAGGAAAACTATATGATTCAAAAATAATGTATACGATAAAAAAGTTTGGATATGTTACCATATAAAACACTGGGAATAGTGAAGCCGGCAATAAGACCTCCAATCTCTTATCCAATCAGATCAGTACATATATGGTACTTTTTATTATATAAAAATCTATGTTTTTAGTTCCCTAGCTCCAACAATGCATATTATGCAAATATTTGTGGTCAAAGGACAAACTAATATGTAGTCAATGAATTATCGATCGCTATAGTCCCTCTATGCCTACGGTAGGGACTAATAAGTAGTAAAAATTAACACCATGTGCTAATAATTGAGATGCAAAAGTAATAGAAATGAATCCATAGAAAATTAAAATCCTTAAGAATATTAATGATCCTCCTTGTTAATGTTGTTTTGATTATGAAAAGGAAGATGATCATGGTACTATGTTTGTAAAAGGGATATATTACCCTCAAATGAAAATGTAGCTGAAATTGGCATACCTGAGACAAATGTTGATGGATATATGCCATGATAAGGAAAGTATACCCCCATAACTTGATTGTTGATAGTTCATGATAAACCAAAAACCACTTGTAATGACAAATGGAGGTTCATGGTAACCCAACACCACTGTAGAATTGTAATGGTTCAGGATAATCCATAAAAACCTAGAATAATCCATACTTGAACCAACAATTCAAATCTTAAGTGTCCCTCACACTATCTACAATTTCATTGAGAATGCTCTATGATCTAGGTGGATATCAGTGGCCAACCACCTATTCTACTAGCTCGAAAAACAATTTTCCACCTTGACAGTTTTTCAACAATTTTTTGGGTCCCAAAATTCCAGGGTCATTTTGAAGACCCAAATAACGTTTTTGGGGATTTGGTGCCAAAAAATTATTTAATTCATGGGTTTGGTCTAGTTGAAAGTCATTATTCTCAGTTATACCTTTCCAACAGTGTATCAAGCACCCCAAAAAGAGATCGTATGCAAACTTTACATCCACAGGAAGTTGATGTATCAACTACCCCCATTGGGGCCCACAAACCTTTTGGATTTTCATCTTCCGGGGTTATGGTTTTGGATTTTTCTTATGTTAAAAAGGCCTTTGGAGCCTCATTGTAACAATCATCTTCTTGCGAATTCGAGTACCCGTCACATTTCTTCTCAGAGATAAGCTACCACCATTCTAGTGAGTCTTTCACTCTGTATTTTTATTGTCTCTGTACATTTCTTTCATTAATAGAAATCGTGTATTACTGTATTTCTCTGTTTCTAGAAATACATATGTGCATTTCATTGTAATATCTTTAATTTCATTTATTTCTCAAAAATAATCTAGATCAATGGTATCAAAGCAAGTTGCTCTTGATTGTTTTTTAGTGCATGTCCCCGACGAGGTCCGAGTATAGAAAGTTGGGTCTCAAGCTTGTCTCTCTTGAGGAAAATCGCTCTCGCGGGCACAAGAAACCCTCCATGGAGGAAGAAAATAAAAATGATGGAGCAGAATATTCTATCAATATGTTTCTTGAGCAAGCTATCACGCGACAAAGGGACGAAATGACGGAGAATTTTTCCCACATCCTTCAATGCTTGTTGATAACAACCAATGTGTCTTCATCAAGCAGCCACTTTGGAGGCACCTCTCCTTTCAAGATACAATTTAATTTTTATATTCTCGTATTTTAAGGAAAGATATATGCAGATGACCTAGAAAAATGGTTAAATATTCTAGAAGGTTATTTCTTTGTTCAAAATTTCTTCGACAGGGAAAAGATCACCTTCACACTCCTTAAGGATCTCCCCATGTCAAACATTGGTGGGAAAATTACTGGGAGAAAAGTTCCACAGAGGATTCTAGAATATATGGGGTCGAGCCCACCTGGGATTTTTTTGTGGATGCGGTCAAGGAACAATATTACCCTATTGGAAACTATGATGACTAGTACATGAGATGGACCACACTGTTGCAAGAGAGTGGCTAAGAAATGTCAAAGTTCACCAATACCTTCCATAACTTGTGCACCAAGCTGGGTATCAAAGACTTCGAGCGACATTTGGTTCTGAAATACTGTGGGGCTCTACACAGATACATCCAAACTAAAATGGATTTTCTGGACATATCATCATTGGGTGTTGCTTATCGATATGTTGTTAAAATCGAGCAGAAATTTAAGCACCACAACAAGTGGGAGTTCAGGTTTGCAAATCTGCAACAAGCAAAGTATGATAAAGTTGGCCCTAACAACTAGTCTTCATAAAACCAGTCCAAGCCATAGGAAAACAAGGGTAATGGAAAGATGATGAAGGAAACTGGAAAATGGTGCAATTTCCACAAAAGCTCCTGGCACAATACCGACGAATATCTCTTAAAATAGTCATTGGTGGCCGATATCAAAGACAAGGATCTGAACCATGATTCAAAATATGATTCAGAAAATACTGGTAGAAGATAGATCATCGATGCATACCTCACTACTATTGTCACGACCGCAATAATTCAACCAAAAGAACCAACAGATCATGAAGAGGGGGAACGTATTTTTCATTTACAGATGTGGGTGAAGGGGACCCCATTGCATTTTATTATTTATAGTGGAATCCAAAAGAATCTCATCTCATCATAGGTCATCAAACAGTTGGGATTGTCGACTACACCACACCCACAACCATACAACATCGGTTGGCTTCGCCAAGGATGACATTTATGTGTCAGCCAACAGTGTCACTTGTCCTATGGAATCCATCCCTTCAAAGATGAGGTATTATGTGATGTTGCCCTGTTGGATTCCTGTGATGTTCTTTTGGGACAACCATATATGTGGAAGCACCATTTTATTTACGAGTCTCGACCCCATAGTGTCATTTTTACTCTAGAGGGTCATATCTACAGGATACCAGAGGTAGTTTTGACTATTGTCCCACCTAAACAGTGTCACAAGGTAGTATCTCATACTACAAAATTCAGTTTCTTCACAGTATTTTCAAAGGTGAACAAAAGAACACTGCAACCACTGCAGCCTTATCCCAAGCATGTTCTGTCCAACAGAAGCAAGTAGAAAATATTAAAGAAAAGAGTAAGGATTTCGTCTACACACAGTCATCTCATGTAGCCATACTGGTTAAAAATTTCCAACCCTTCCAACCACAGGTTCATGATATCCTTCAACAAGCTAAGCAACGCAACTTTTCCAGCAAGGCAAGTAGCTCATCAAGGTTAAGATTCAACACACGCTTCCCCCATCCCCTGGGAACTCAACGCAATGGAGACCATTGCTTCCTAATTAGGGAGGATTGATCCAGGTGGATATCGGTGGCCACCCATATTCCACTAGCTCAAAAAATAGTTTTCCAACTTGGCAATTTTTCGGCATTTTTTTGGGTCCCAAACTTTTGGGGCCGTTTTGAGGCCCTAAACAACGTTTTTTGGGGATTTGGGGCCCACGATATTAAATAGAACACCATATTGATCCAACCAAAAGTTTTTCTTCTTGTTTATACCTTTCCAATGGTGTATCGAGCGCCCCAAACGGAGATCGTATGCAAACATTACACCACCAGGAAGTTGACGTATCAACTACCCCCATCAGGGCCCACAAACCTTTCATATTTTCATCTTCCAGGGTTAGGGTTTTGGATTTTACTTATGTTAAAAAGGCCTTTGGAGCCTCATTGTAACAATCATGTTCTTGTGAACGTGAGTAGCTGTCACATCTCTTCTTAAAGATAAGCTGCCACCATTCTAACGAGTCTTTCACTATGTATTTTTACAATCTCTGTACATTTCTTTCATTAATAGAAATCATGTATTATTGTGTTTCTCTATTTCTAGAAATATTTATGTGTATTTTATTGTAATGTCTCTGTTTTCATTTTGTTCTGAAAAATAATCAGGCTTAGTGGTATCAGAGAAGGATTCTCCTGATCGTTTTTTAGTGCATGTCCCCAACGAGGTCCGAGTATAGAAAGTTGGGTCTCGAGCTTGTCTCTGTTGAGGACAATCATTCTCACATGCCCAAGAAACCCTCCATGGTCATGGAAGAAAAGAGAAACAATGGAGAAGAATATTCTATCAATTTGTTTCTTGATAAAGCTCTCACGAGACATAGGGATGAAATGATGGAGAATTTTTCCCACATCCTTCAATTCATGTCGATAACAACCGGCGTGTCTTCATCAAGAGGCCACTTTGGAGGCAACTCACATTTCAAGGTACAAGTTAATTTTGATATTCTCGTATTTGAAGGACAGATAGATACAGATGCCCTAGAAAAATAGTTAAATCTGCTAGAATTTTATGTCTTTGTTCATAATTTCTCTAACAAGGAAAACATCACCTTTGCACCCCTTAAGGATCTCCCCCATGTCAAAAATTGGTGGGAAACTTACTAGGAGAAAATTTTCACAAAGAAGTCTGGAATATATGGGATCGAACCCACCTAGGATGTTTTAGTGGATGCGGTCAAGGAAAAATATTAACTTGTTGGAAACTATGATGACCAATACATGAGATGGACCACACTGCAGCAAGAGAGGAGCCAAGAAGTGTTGGATTTCACCAATACCTTCCATACCTTGTGCACCAAGATGGGTATCAAAGACTTTGAGAGACATCTAGTTTTGAAATACCATGGGAATCTACACAGATACATCCAAACTGAAATGGATTTTCTATACATCTCATCACTGTGTGTTGCTTATCGATATGATCTTAAAATCGAACAGAAATTTAAGCACCATAAAAAGTGGGAGTTCAGGTATGAAAATATGCAACAACCAAAGTATGGAAAATATGTCCCTAACAACCATCCTTCATAAAACCAGTCCAAGCCATAGGAAAATAAAGGTAATGGAAAGACGAAGAAGGACACTGAAAAATGGTGTGATTTCCACAAAATCCCTTGCAACAACACCGATGAATGTTTCTCAAAACAGTCATTGTGGCCGAGATCAAAGTCAATAAGTTGAACCATGAATCAAAATCTCATACAGAAAATATTGGTAGAAGATAGATCATTGACGCAGACCCCACTGCTATTGTCATGACTGCAACAATTCAACCAGAAGAACCAATAGATCATGAAGAGAGGGAGTGCCTTTTCCATTCATAGATGTGGGTGAAGGGGACCCCATTGTATTTTGTTGTTGATATAGGAAGATAGAAGAACCTCATCTCAGTAGAGGTCATCAAACAATTGAGATTGTCAACTACACCACACCCACATCCATACAACATCAGGTGGCTTCTCCAAGGATGAGATCTATGTGTTAGCCAATAGTGTCACCTATCCTATGGAATCCAACCCTTCAAGGATGATATATTATGTGATGTTTCCCGATTGGATTTTTGTGATGTTCTTTTGGGCCAACCATTTATGTGGAAGCGCCATGTTATTTATGAGTCTCGACCCTGTAGTGTCATTGTTACTTTGGGGGGTCATCTCTACAAAATACCAGAGGTAGTTCTGACTACTATCCCATCTAAACAGCTCCACAAGTTAGTATCTCATACTACAAAATTCAACTTATTCATAGTCTGTTCAAAAGGTGAACAAAATAACACCACAACCATTGCAGCCTCATTCCAAGCACGTTATATCCAGCAGAAGAAAGTTGAAAATATTAAAGCAAAGTGTAATGATTCATTCTACACACATTCATCTCATGTATATAGAACGGTTAAAAGGGTCCAACCCTTCTAGCCACAAGTTCGTGATATCCTTCAACAAGCTAAGTAGTGCAACTTCTCCAGGAAGGAAAGTAGCTCATTAAGGTTTAGATTCAACAAAAACTTCCCCCTATCCCCTAAGAACTCAATGTAATGGAGACCATTTCTTCCTAAGGAGGGAGGATTGATCTAGGTGGATATCGGTGGCTACTCACCTATTCCACTAACTCGAAAAACGGTTTTCCACCTTGCCATTTTTTCGTCAACTTTTCGGGTCCCAAACTTTCAGGGTTATTTTGAGGCCCTAAACAACATTTTTTGGGGATTTGGTGCCCAAGGGTTAGTTATGGAAATTACCTTGGCCATACGAGATTAGTTCTTCTTGGTTAGAAATTTCCAATGGTGTATCAAGCGCCCCAAACAGAGATTGTATGCAAAATTGATGCATCCAGGAAGTTGACATATCAACTACCCCCATCGGGGCCCGCAAACCTTTTGTCTTTTCATCTTTCGAGGTTAGGGTTTTGGATTTTACTTAAGTGAAAAAGGCCTTCAAAGCCTCATTGTAACAATCATATTCTTGTGAATGAGAGTATATGTCACATCTCTTCTGAGAGAAAAGCTACCACCATTCTAGTGAGTCTGTCACTATGTATTTTTATAGTCTTTGTACATTTCTTTCATTAATATAAATCATGTATTGTTGTATTTATTTGTTTATGGAAATATTTATGTGTATTTCATTGTAATATATTTTCTTTCATTTCGATATAAAAAATAATTTGGATCAGTGGTATCAGATTAGGCTTCTCTTGATCGTTTTTCAGTGCATGTCCCCGATGAGCTCTAAGTATATAAAGTTGGGTCTCGAGCTTGTCTCTCTTAAGGAAAATCACTCTCGCACTCCCAAGAAACCCTCCATGGAAAAAGAAAATAAAAATGACGGAGCAGAAGATTCTATCAATTTGTTGCTTGAGCAAGCTCTCACATGACAAAGGGGCAAAATGATGGAGGATTGTTCCCACATCCTTCAACACTTGTCGATAGCAACCAATGCATCTACATCAAGGGGCCACTTTGGAGGCACCTCTCCTTTGAAGGTACAAGTTAATTTTGATATTCCCATATTTGAAAGACAGATAGATGCATATGCCCTAGAAAAATGGTTAAATCTTCTATTTCTTTGTTCATAATTTCTTCAAAAGGGAAAATATCACCTTCGCACTCCTTAAGGCTCTCCCCCATGTTAAACATTGGTGGGAAAATACTGGGAGAAAAGTTCCACATAGGAGTCTGGAATATATGGGTTCGAGCCCATCTGGGATTCATTTTTGGATGCATTCAAGGAACAATATTACCTTGTTGGAAACTATGATGACCAGTACATGAAATGGACCACACTGTGGAAAGAGAGGGGCCAAGCAGTGTTAGAGTTCAACAATACCTTCCATACCTTGCGTACCAAGCCGGGTATCAAATACTCTGAGCGACATCTAGTTCTGAAATTCCATGGGGCTCTACACAAATACATCCAAACTGAAATGGATTTTCTATACATCTCATCATTGGGTGTTTTTTATCAATATGTTGTTAAAATCGAGCAAAAATTTAAGCACCAGAACATGTGGGAGTTTGGGTCTGCAAATCCGCAACAACCAAAGTATGCTAAAGATGTCCCTAACAACCAACCTTCAGAAAACCAGTCTAATCCACAGGAAAAGAATGGTAATGGAAAGACTAAGGACACTCGGAAATGGTGCGATTTACACAAAATCCCCTTCCACAACACCGATGAATTTCACTCAAAACAGTCATTGGTGGCCAAGATAAAAAAACAAGGATCCAAACCATGATTCAGAATCTGATTCAGAAAATACTGGTAGAAGACAGATCATCGACGCAGACTCCACTACTATTGTCCCGACCACAACAATTCAACCAGAAGAACCAGTAAATCATGAAAAGGGGGAGCACCTTTTTCATTCATAGATGTGGGTGAAGGGGACCCCACTGCCTTTTATTGTTGATAGCGAAAGCCAAAAGAACCTCATCTCAACAGAGGTCATCAAACAATTGGGATTTTTTACTACACCACACCCATAGCCATACAACATCGGGTGGCTTCACCAAGGATGAGATCTTTGTGCCAGCCAACATTGTCTCCCGAGTCCTATCATATGGCATCCAACCCTTCAAGGATGAGGTATCATGTGATGTTTCCCCATTGGATATATGTGATTTTCTTTTGGGCCAGCCATATATGTGGAAGCCCATGCTATTTATGAGTCTAAACCCCGTAGTTTCATTGCTACTCTCGGGGATCATCTCTACAGATATTGGAGGTAGTTCCAACTACTATCCCACCTAAACAATGCCGCAAATTAGTATCTCATACTACAAAATTTAACTTATTCACATTTTTTTCAAAAGGTGAACAAAAGAACACCGTAACCACTGCAGCCTCAATCCAAGCATGTTCTCTCCAATAGAAGTAGGTCAAAAATATTAAAGAAAATCATAAGGATTCCTTCTGCACATAGTCCTCTCATGTAGCAAGACAAGTTAGAAAGTTCCAACCCTTCCAGCCATAGGTTTGTGACATCCTTCAACAAGCTAAGCAGCACAACTTCTCTAGCAAGGAAAGTAGCTCATCAAGGTTAGGATTCAACAAATTCTTCCCCATATCCCCTGGGAACTCAACGCAATGGATACCATTTCTTCCTAAGGAGGGAGGATTTATCCATGTGAATATCGGTGGCCGCCCACCTATTCCACTGGCTCGAAAAATATTTTTCCACCTTGGCAGTTTTTCAGCAGTTCTTCGTCAGTTTTTCGAGTCCCAAACTTCCGCGACCATTTTGAGGGCCTAATGGACGTTTTTTGGGGATTTGGAGCCCAGTATTGTGCCTGAGTTACTAGACCAGTCCAATCGAAATTCGTTCTTCTCAGTTAGATCTCAACGGTGTATCGAGCTCCCCAAACGGAGATCATATTCAAAAGTTATGCCATCGGGAAGTTGACGTATCAACTGTCCCCATCAGGGCCCGCAAACATTTTGGCTTTTCATCTTCCAGGGTTAAGGTTTTGGATTTTACTTATGTTAAAAAGGCCTTTGGAGCCTCATTGTAACAATCAGCTTCTTGTGAATGCAAGTGGTCATCACATCTCTTCTCAAAGATAAGATACCACCATTCTAGCGAGTCTTTCACTATGTATTTTTACAGTCTCTATACATTGCTTTAATTAATAGAAATAATGTATTATTGTATTTTTTTGTTTTTTACAATATTTATGTGTATTTCATTGTAAGATTTTTGCTTTCATTTCAATCTAAAAAATAAACTGGATCAATGGTATCAGAGCAGGCTGCTCTTGATCGTTTTTCAGTCCATGTCCCTGACGAGGTTCGAGTATAGAAATTTGGGTCTCAATCTTGTCTCTCTTGATTATAATTGCTCTCGCATGCCCAAGAAACCATCCACGGTGAAAGAAAAGAAAAACAACAGAGAAGAAGATTCTATCAATCTATTTCTTGAGTAATCTCTCATGCGACAGAGGGACGATATGATGGAGAATATTTTGTTGGGTATGTGTTATATTATTTACACGAGTATGATAAGATGGGTATGTATTATAATTTTTGGTTGGGTATGTGTTATAATTTGGATGTGATGCATATGTTCATGTTCCAAAGGAAAACATGAGTAAGCTAGATAAGAAGGCTGAAAATTGTATCTTTATTGGATATAAAGATGGTCTCAAAGGTTATAATATTTGGAACCCAGAAACTAAGAAGGTAGTGTATAGCCAAGATATGTTATTCAGAGAAATGAAGGATGTTGTTAAACAGGAATTCCTACCAAGTAAGGAAGAACCAGAGAAAATAGAGTTTGATTTAAAGGATGATGAGTCAGATTCTACAGAAGAACAAGAATCAGAAGAAGAAGATCCTCATACTAGATTATTGAGGAGATCGATTCAAGAAACAAGGCTATTGGAAAGGTATAATCCATCTGATTTCCGTTCAAATTTTTCTTTATCTATTACCGATGATGATCCTAGAACTGTCAGGGAGGCAGTGGATTCAAAGGATGGAAATCTCTGGAAAAAGGCCATGGATGAAGAAATGGCATCTTTGGATAAGAATGAGGCTTGGGATCTAGTGGAGTTTCTGACTGGAAGAAAGCTCATTGGCAGAAAATGGGTATTTAAAAAGAAGTTGAATGCAGAAGGAAAAGTGGAGAAATACAAATCTCGATTAGTAAAAAAGGGTTATTCCCAGGTTGAGGGAATTGATTTTGGTGAGATTTTTTCTCTTGTTGCCAAGTTAAACTTTACAATATTTATGTTATATGTTTCTACTGCATTTGATTTTGAAGTAGAACAAATGGATGTCAAGACAACATTCCTACATGGGGATCTGGAAGAAGAAATCTATATGAAGCAACCAAAAGTTTATGTTGTGAAGGGAAAGAAGGAGTTGGTATGAAAGATGAAAAATACCCTGTATGGTTTAAAACAATCACCAAGGTTGTGGTATCAAAAATTTGATACTTATATGTTGGGACTTGGCTTCACAAGAAGAAAATAGGATCACTATGTGTATTTTAAATTAATTGGTGATCATTTGATTTATTTTTTCTTGTAAGTGGATGACATGTTGTTGATAGGAAACAACAAGGAGATTATCCAGGATGTGAAAACTCAGTTGTCCTCTAAATTTAACATGAAGGATATCAGTGATTCAAATTTCATTTCATGGAAATTAAAAGAGATCGGAAAAAGAGGAAACTCTAGTTAAATCAAAGAAAATATGTCGAGACAATATTACAGAAGTTTAATATGCAGGAATGTAAACCGTTCAAGTTTCCTCTTCATGTTGGTGTAAAATTATATGTGGATCAGTGTCCCAAGACACAGGAAGAGGAGGAGGACATGTCTCATGTTCCATATGTGAGTGCAGTTGGTAGTTTGATGTATGAAATGGTCTATACTAGACCGGATAGTGCACATGCAGTGGGATTTTTGAGCAGGTATATGTCAAAACCAGGGAAGGAGCATTGGACAATAGTAAAAATGGTTTTTAGGTATTTGTGTGGCACTGCTAGCTATGGATTGTGCTACCAAGAAAGATCGGGATTGGACAGAGTGGTGGATATACATGGCTTTGTGGATGTAGACTAGGCTGGAGATCTAGATTGTAGGAGATATACAAGTGGGTATGTGTTTAACCTGTTTGGAGGAGCAATAAGTTGGATGAGAAAAAGACAGGTTGTAGTGGCACTTTCAACTATAGAAGTTGAATACCTGGAATCCACTCATTCAAGTAAGGAATATGTATGGTTACAAATATTGTGTTCAGGTATTGGGTTGGTACAACAAGTTTTAAGGATAGATTGTGACAGTCAAAGTGCAATTTTTTTAGCGAAGAACCCGACTTATCATTCAAAGACAAAGCATATTGATATTCAATATCACTTTGTGAGAGACATGATTGAAGAAAAGAAAGTATTTCTGATGAAGTTGGACACTTTGAATAATGTTTCAGATTCATTAAAAAAATCTGTGAGCACTCGGAAGTTCTCTTGGTGTAGAGGATCCATGGGCATTGCTTCCCTAGATTGTTGACTATGTAAACCTATAACCCCCTGTATACAAGGAAAACAACAAGTGGGAGAATGTTGGGTATGTGTTATATTGTTTTCACAATGAGTAGTGTGGGGGGTGCAGTGCCCTTGAGAAAAACAATTCTGCCTCAAGAAACATGCCACATATTTAGGTGGTTTTTCAGCACATGGTTTCTTTATCGATGGTTTTCTATTTCCGATTAAGGAATTAGGGTTGTTGACTAATCCAACTCCTTGGGTTAGGGTTTTGGATGTCGCTCGCTCCTATATCTATATTGTGTTGTAAACAATGTATCAATATGAATAAATATAGAATATGTTGGTTTTCCCAGTTTGGGTTTCTAGGGGAAAAATCTTTGTTTAATGTTTGTATTTGTCATTGTATATTTTCTTTTCTTTTACTGAAAATTTGTTTGCAGTAAATATTGTACAAGGTTAAAATCTACATTTTTCCCATATCCTTCAACGCATGTTGATAACAACCGACGTGTCTTCATCAAGCAGCCAGTTTGGAGGCACCTCGCCTTTCAAGGTATGACGCAACCGCACTCCTCGGAGCATGACCACTCTCACAAGACCTTCTCTCTCCTCGGCCCGAAGAACTCAATTGTTATTCTATTTCCCTATCGAGAAATACGCACCCACAGATTCTCTTCCCTAGCACGATCCCCCTTTCTTGTTTTATCAGAGGATCGGAACTCGCGGCTTCGCAAGTTCTCTGATGATCACTGGAAGCTCAAATCCCCGAGACCCGATGGTTTTAGTCAACGCTGACTTACTCTATCGCGACTTCACTTCTCGCGATATTAACACTTTGAATTTCCAATTCCCGATACCCGATGCGTCGAGATTCCGATGCGCACGTCTGGATTAACTTTTCCACACCCCGTCACTTCAATCGGGACTTCGGAATTTGCAGGATCGCGATTTCTAACGCCAAAGGATTCGAGACTTTGATTTCCCTGAACTCTGACTCTATGCCACCTGTCCTCCACTATCTCCTGTTGTGGCCCACACGACCCTTCTATCAGAAATTCGCGGATCGCGATTCCAATGTGCGAGAGTTTCACACCTTCGAAAACTTCGATTCTCCGATCCCCGACTCCTCGGGATCCCATGACACGCGTCCTTACCAATGGATGGTTATGATCCTATTAGGATATCACGGATCGCGATGTCGCAAGTCTCATGGCAATCACTCGGAGCTTCAACCCATGATTACCCGATATGCGATGTCACGTGCAGATCCAACGGCTCATGGACTTTGACCTGCCACCTGTCCTGCTGACTAGGCTCCTCTATGGCCCACCTCCATCACGATCAGGAAATCACGTATTGTGATTTCGTGATTCTAAATGCTACGATTTCTTTGCCTCCAGAGTTCACGAAGTGTCGAACTCCGACTCCTCTTGGATCCTTGACACGCGTCCTGTCTGAGATCCACGATTGTGGTCTCTTCTCACAGTTTCAGGGTTCAACAGGCCTCGATCTCTCAATCTCGAGACTGCTGATGTGTTGACAACGCTTGATCCTTTGACACATTTCCTTGCAGATGGATGGTTCCGATTATATCGAGGTTTCCACGATGAATTTCCCCAACTTCTGATCAACGAGACTGTCGATTTCCCGATGTGCAAGTCCTCTGACGGGCACTCGATCTCAACCACGTGTCTCTCTCCAACGGATGGTCCAAATCTCGTCGGGATTTTGAGACTTGCAGTGTCTCAATTCTTATGACCTCAGGAATCCCGATTTCCCGAGTGTTGATATCCCGATGATAACTCCTCTCGTTGGGATTTATCCTCTTGTCCACGAGAACTTAACCTCCATGCAACTTTCACAGATCTGATGGCTGTCAACGATACTGCACCAGATCTAACGACTTAGATCACTTCTTCTGCACGCTTACTCCTGCGCTTAACCTTTGCACATCTTCTCCCGATCCAATGGCTGACAGGTTTTCTGTATGAGATCTGACGGCTATCGGTCTCCTCCTCCTGTAGGCTTCTCCTGAGCTCCTTCTGGGCATGTAAACCAATGGTCCAGATCTATTCTCCTGCCAATCTAATGGCTGATGCTGCTCCTCTTGAGATTTGGGTACTTTGAACTCTTCCAAAGAGTTCTTCAGTCTCTGCACTCCTTGCAGTTACGACTGCATGCGCAAAGCACTCGCCCTCCTGAGCTTATCTGTCTGATACAGTAACCTCTCGCTGAGTCTCTGAGTGTTTAGTAACTCAGTGAAGATCCTCAAATGGACTCTTCCTTTCCTTTACAGAACTCAAAGAGTTCTCTTCTTTCCTGTGCCTGCCTGCACACTGACTCGATGCCCTCCTGGCAGAGTTTCCTTCTCTCTACGTGCCTACGCACCTTCTCAATGCCCACCTGGCAGAGCCTTCCAGAATCCTCAGTGATTCTGCTCCTCCTTCCAACTCTCAGCAGAGTTCTTCCTCCATCACCTCATGCTTACGCTCAATGCCCACCTGGAAGAGCTCCATAGAACTAACCGCAAAGTTCTGTCTGCAACTGTGTTTCAGCTACACAGCCTTGCCTCCTGAGTTGTTTAATAACCTCAAAGGTCTTCCTCCTGAGTTGTTGATCTTAGTTCCTGTGCCACAACACGTCTTCGTCTGACTCCTTAGAGTTCAGAAGTGCATCCTCTATGCACGGCTCTCAGAACTCACTGCGTTCTGTCACACCCTCCTGGTGTAAAGCCTCAAAGACCTTTGCCTGAAATCAAACACACTCCTACAGAATGCATCAACAATCATACATTCACAACACACATAGAGAACACACACAGACATCCATATAACATACATAAATGTAGGAAAAACTGCTCTGTTATATTAACAATGGAAAATGCCTGAATTTACAAAGTGTTTCTCGAGCTCTCTCTAGCTCTTCTCCTACAACCATACTCACCTCCTACTACCTTTCTCACTACCAAAATGAGATCTCCAAATCTCTTTTACCTGAGGGGCTCATCGAGCTCTTCCCTCCAGGTCTACCTACTCTATTCAATTACAATAAATGGTTGTCTAATCCAGCATCTAGATCTATATCTCAACCGATCTAGCATTAAAGCCGATCTTATCTACAGCCTGCACAAAGGCACGACTTCCTTGGCTCACCAGCATAAGCATTAAATTACATTGAATTCAAATTTTAAATGAGGTTGCGCCTCTCTTTAGCCTTTAAATGCATGCGCTCGACGTGGTTGGATGGATGGTTGGCTGACGTGGAGAGATGATTCTGCATCAAACTCCTTAGCTGCAAAATCATGAGCTCCTGCTCATGCGCTTCCCCTCTAAGAGGTTGGAATCCTCCTGGATCCCAAATCAATCTTTGGATCTTTCCATATGCTCCATTTTGTTGTTGTTGCTGCCTCTGCTGCACTGTTGCTTCCTTTCTGCTCAGCCTCTCCTCACTAGTAGTCTCTGCTAACCTCAACATCAGCCTTATGATCTCCTTTATCACTGCATCCAGCTACTCCAATGGCTGGTTCTGCTCATGCAGTCTCCTCAGCTGCAAAAATTTATGGCACATGGGCAGATCATCATGATCTCCCATGCCTCCTTATTTATCTTCCAACCTCACCTGTTGGATGTGCTTTCCCTGCACTCTTACCCTCTCTTCCAGGGCTTCAACCTGTTCCCACAGATCAGCAAAACAAATGTTGTCTGCCTCTTCTTTCCCTGTTTCTGCAACCTCCCCTATTGCAGTCTCTTCAGGTTCTTGGCTGAAAATGTTGCGCCATTCCTTAGAATGCTCACTCTCCTTTCCTTCTTCTGCTGTCAGCTTCAGTGCTACATCGCTCTCAACTCACTGGCTGAAATCATTGAGCCATTCCTCAGAACACTCTTTCTTCCCTTCATCCGCTTGGGTAGTCTCAAATGTATGCTCCAATTTCCTTTTGACAGTCATCGTCAGCTGTGATTGTTCTACTGCTGCACCATCTGCAACACAAATTTCTGCCTCCTCCTGGGCACATGATAGGAATACTCTGATTCCCCCAATCATTAGAATATCATCATGATCCTCCTCTTCTATCAGCTACACATGTTGATCTAAATTCATCTCTGGATTTATGAGACCCTCAGACAGTCTCATCTGCTCTGTCAGCTTCTCGGGCTGATCCCAACTCACTTGCTCATCCATGCCCACCTGGCAATATGGGATGTCCCTGTTGCTCTCCTGGAAGACTATGAGATCAATCGATCCCATCTTCATCAACAACCCCTGCTGAATTGAGCTCTCCTCTGAGTTCATGATACTTTCAGACAGTCTCGAATGTTCATCTCTGCCCACCTGGAAATATGAGATGCTTTCACTGCCCTTCTGGCAGTCTTCGAGATCCCGCAACAACCTCTTATCGTTGCCCAACTGGAAATTTGAAATTCCTTGGCTGTCCTCCTCACAGTCCATGAGACCCCACAGTGATCTCAATCTATTTCCCTCCTATAAAATGGGAATTTATTCTCTGCCCCCCTGGCAGTCCTTGAGATCCTCAGCTGATCCCAATTCATCCTCTTCATTGTCGAGACCTCTCCCAGTCTCTAGCTCACAGTCATAAATCATCTTTTCCTCTGTGGCCCTGAGGTTTTCAGCATACCTCAACGATTCCTTTAATAGCCTGCGCTGCCCTCTGACCATCAACTCCTTGACTGGCCATTTTTCTTTTTCCTTCTTCATGGGCAATTCACGCATCTGTCTCCTCATCCTATCCTACCGCATCCGCAGTTCAAACTTCTCTATGTCTGCTTTTAATTCATAGAGCTCTTTAGTCATTTCTTTATCAAATTCCGCAAGCTTTTCTGCCTTGATTTTCTTCCTCCCAACATACCTATGGTCTTTAGTAACCATGGTGCTATCTTTGTCTGCTCTCCTAGCAAACCTGCTTTCACTCTGCATCCTGAGCGCTTCCAGCTTCATCCTCCTACAGTCTCCTTGAGCGCTGTCACTCTGGATTGGACTGTTACCTCCCTGCAAACAAGTCCTTACAGATCCCTCAACAACTCTGTCTTCCTCTCGCTTCACCTGAAATATACCAATGAAATCTCGCTCTGATACCACACTGACGCAACCGCACTCCTCGAAGCACGACCGCTCTCATAGGACCTTCTTTCTCCTCGGCCTGAAGAACTCAATTGTTGTTCTATTTCCCTATCGAGAAATACACACCCACGGATTCTCTTCCCTCATGCGATCCCCCTTTCTTTTTTTATCGGAGGATCAAAACTCGTGGCTTCGCAAGTTCTATGATGATCACTGGGCGCTCAAATCCCCGAGACCCGATGGTTTTAGTCAACGCTAACTTGCTCTATCGCGACTTCGCTGCTCGCGATATTAACACTTTGAATTTCCAACTCCCGATACCTAATGCGCTGAGATTCTGATGCACACGTGTGGATTAAATTTTCCACACCCCGTCACTTCAATCGGGACTTCGGAATTCATGGGATTGCAATTTCTAACGCCAAAGGATTCAGGACTTTGATTTCCCCGAACTCTGACTCTATGCCACCTATCCTCCACTATCTCCTGTTGTGGCCCACACGACCCTTCTATCGGAAATTCGCAGATTGTGATTCCAATGTGCGGGAGTTTCACACCTTCGAAAACTCTGATTGTCTGATCCCCGACTCCTCAGGATCCCCTGACACATGTCCTTACCGATGGACGGTTATGATCCTATCGGGATATCGCGGATCGCAATGTCGCAAGTCTCATGGCAATCACTCGGAGCTTCAAATCGCGATTACCCGATATGCGATGTCACGTGCAGATCCAACGGCTCATGGACTTTGACCTGCCACCTATCCTCCTGACTAGGCTCCTCTGTGGCCCACCTCTGTAATGATCGGGAAATCGCGTATCGCGATTTCGTGATTCTAAATGCTACGATTTCTTTGCCTCTGGAGTTCACAAAGTGTCGAACTCCGACTCCTCTCGGATCCTTGACATGCGTCCTGTCTGAGATCCATGGCTGTGGTCTCTTCTCACAGTTTCGGGGTTCAACAGGCCTCGATCCCTCAATCTCGGGACTCCCGATGTGTCGATGACGCTCGATCCTTTGACACCTATCCTTGCATATGGACGGTTCCGATTATATCAAGGTTTCCACGATGAATTTCCCCGACTTCTGATCAACGAGACTGCCAATTTCCTGATGCGCAAGTCCTCTGACGGGCACTCGATATCCACCACGTGTCTCTCTCCAACGGATGGTCCAGATCTCGTCGGGATTTTGAGACTTGCAGTGTCTCAATTCTTACGACCTCAGGAATCCCGATTTCTCGAGTGTCGATATCCCGATGATAACTCCTCTCGTTGGGATTTCTCCTCCTGTCCACGAGGACTTAACCTCGATGCAACTTTCGCAGATCCGACGGGTGTCGACGATTCTGCACCAGATCTAACGGCTCATATCACTTCTTCTGCACATCTACTCCTGCGCTTAACCTTTGCACATCTTCTCCCGATCTAACGGTTGACGGGTTTTTTGTATGAGATTCGACGGCTATCGGTCTCCTCCTCTTGTAGGCTTCTCCTGAGCTCCTCCTGGGCGTGTAAACCAATGGTCCAGATCTGTTCTCCTGCCGATCTGATGGCTGACACTGCTCCTCCTGAGATTTGGGTACTCTGAACTCCTCCAAAGAGTTCTTCAGTCTCTGCACTCCTTGCAGTTACGACCGCGTGCGCAAAGCACTCGCCCTCCTGATCTTATCCGTCTTCTACAGCGACCTCTTGCTGAGTCTCCGGGTGTTCAGTAACTCAGTGAAGATCCTCAAATGGACTCTTTCTTTCCTTTACAGAACTCAAAGAGTTCTCTTCTTTCCTGTGCCTACATGCACACTGACTCGATGCCCTCCTGGCAGAGTTTCCTTCTCTCTACGTGCCTACACACCTGCTTAATGCCCACCTGGCAGAGCCTTCCAGAATCCTCATTGATTCTGCTCCTCCTTCCAACTCTTAGCAGAGTTCTTCCTCCAGCACCTCATGCTTACGCTTAATGCCCACCTAGAAGAGCTCCACAGAACTAACCGCAAAGTTTTGTCTGCAACTGTGTTTTAGCTACACAACCTTGCCTCCTGAGCTATTCAATAACCTCAAAGGTCTTCCTCCCGAGTTTTTGATCTCAGTTCCTATGCCGCAACATGTCTTCATCTGACTCCTCAGAGTTCAGAAGTGCATCCTCTGTGCACGGCTCTCAGAACCCGCAGCGTTCTGTCACACCCTCCTGGTGTAAAGCCTCAAAGACCTTCGCCTGGAATCAAACACACTCCTGCAGAATGCATCAACAATCATACATTCACAACACACATAGAGAACACACACAAACATCCATATAACATACAGAAATGCAGGAAAAACTGCTATGTTATATTAACAACGAAAAATGCCTGAATTTACAAAGTGTTTCTCGAGCTCTCTATAGCTCTTCTCCTACAACCATACTCACCTCCTACTACCTTTCTCGCTACCAAAATGAGATCTCCAAATCTCTTTTACCTGAGGGGCTCATCAATCTCTTCCCTCCAAGTCTACCTACTCTATTCAATTACAATAAATGGCTATCTAGTCCAGCATCTGGATCTAGATCTCAGCCGATCTAGCATTAAAGCTGATCTTATCTACAGCCTACACAAAGGCACGACTTCCTTGTCTCACCAGCCTAAGCACTAAATTACATTGAATTCAAATTTTAAATGAGGTTGCACCTCTCTTCAGCCTTTAAATGCATGTGCTCGACGTGGCTGGCTGGTTGGATGACGTGGAGAGATGCTCCTGCATCAAGGTACAAGTTAATTTTGATATTCTCGTATTTGAAGCACATATAGATGAAAATTCCCTAGAAAAATGGTTAAACCTGCTAGAAGGTTATTTCTTTGTTCATAATTTCTCTGACAGGGAAAAGATCACCTTTGCACTCCTTAAGGATCTCCCCCAAGCCTACTTGGGATTTTTTTCTGGATGCGGTCAAGGAACAATATTACTCTGTTGGAAACTATGATGACCAGTACATGAGATGGACCACATTGCAGCAAGATAGGGGCCAAGAATTGTCAAATTTCACCAATACCTTCCATACCTTGTGCACCAAGGTGGGTATCAAAGACTCGAAGAGATATCTAGTTCTGAAATACCACAGGGCTCTACAAAGATACATCCAAACTGAAATGGATTTTCTAAACATCTCATCAATGGGTGTTGCTTATCAATATGTTGTTAAAATCGAGAAGAAATTTAAGCACCAGAACAAGTGGGATTTCGGGTCTGCAAATCCACAACAACCAAAGTATGGTAAAGATGGTCCTAACAACCAGCCTTCAAAAAACCAGTCCAAGCCATAGGAAAAGAAGGGCAATGGAAAGATGAAGAAGGACACTAGAAAATGGTGTGATTTCTAAAAAATCCCCTGGCACAACATCAATGAATGTTGCTCAAAATAGGCATTGGTGGCCGAGATCAAAGACAAGAAGCCGAACCATGATTCAGAATATGATTCAGAAAATATTGGTAAAAGACAGATCATCGACGTAGACCCCACTACTATTGTTGTGACCACAACAATTCAAGCAGAAGAACTAGAAGGTCATGAAGAGGGGGAGCACCTTTTTAATTATATATGTGGGTGAACGGGACCCCACTACATTTTTATATTGATAGAGGAAGCCAGAAGAACCTCATCTTAGCAGAGGTTGTCAAACATTTTGGATTGTCGACTACACCACACCCGCAACCATACAACATCCGGTGGCTTCGCCAAGAAAAAGATCTTTGTGTCATCCAATAGTGTTTCATGTCCTATGGCATCCATCCCTTCAAGGATGAGGTATTATGTGATGTTTCCACATTGGATTCTTGTGATTTTCTTTTGGGCCAACCATATATGTGGAAGCACCATGCTATTTATGAGTCTCAACCCCGTAGTGTCATTGTTACTCTGGGGGGTCATCTCTATATTATACCCGAGGTAGTTTCAACTATTGTCCCACCTAAAAAATGTTGCAAGGTATTATCTCATACCTCAAAATTCAACTTCTTCACAGTTTGTTCAAAAGGTGAACAAAATAACACCGCAACCATTGCTGCCTCAGTCCAAGCATGTTCTCTCTAGTAGAAGTAGGTTGACAAGATTAAAGAAAAGTGTAAGGATTCCTTCTGCACACGGTTGTCTCATGTAGCTAGACTGGTTAAAAAGGTCTAACCCTTCCAGCCATAGGTTCGTGACAGCCTTCAAAAAGATAAGGAGCCCAACTTCTCCAGCAAGGAAAGTAGCTCATCAAGGTTAGCATTCAACAAACACTTCCCCCTGTCTCCTAGGAACTCAACGTAATGGAGACCATTTCTTCCTATGGAGGGACGATTTATCTAGGTAGATAACAGTGGCCACCCACCTATTCCACTGGCTTGAAAAATAGTTTTCCACCTTGGCATTTTTTCGACAGTTTTTCGGGAACCAAACTTATGGGGCCATTTTGAGGCCCTAAATGATGTTTTTTGAGGATTTATAATCCAATAGATGAATAAAACCATTGTCCTGGGCCAGTCGAAATTCATTCTTCTTGGTTATACATTTCCAACGATGTATCGAGAGCCCCAAACGAAGTTTGTATGTAAACGTTACGTCCCCAGGAAGTTGGCATATCAACTACCCCCATCATGGCCCGCAAACCTTTTGGATTTTCATCTTAAAGGGTTAGGGTTTTGGATTTTACTTATGTTAAAAGGGCCTTTGGAGCCTCATTGTAACAATCATCTTCTTGTGAATGTGAGTAGCCATCACATCTCTTCTCAGAGATAAGCTACCACCATTCTAGCGAGTCTTTCACTATGTATTTTTACAGACTTTGTACATTTATTTCATTAATAGAAATCATGTATTACTATATTTATTTGTTTATGGAAATATTTATGTTTATTTCATTGTAATATCTCTTCTTTCATTTCATTCTAAAAAATAATCTAGATCAGTGGTATCAGAGTAGGTTGCTCTTGATTGTATTTTAGTTCATGTACCTGACGAGGTCCAAGTATAGCAAGTTGGGTCTCTAGCTTGTCTCTCTTGAGGAAAATCACTATCACACGCCCAAGAAACCCTCCATGGCAGAAGGAAAGAAAAACGACAGAGAAGAAGATTATATCAATTTGTTGCTTGAGAAAGCTCTCATGAAACAGAGGGACAAAATGATGGAGAATTTTTCCCACATCCTTCAACGCCTGCCAATAAAAAATGATGCGTCTTCATCAAGCGACCACTTTGGACACACCTCACCTTTCAAGGTACAAGTTAATTTTGATATTCCCGTATTTGAAGGATAGATAGATGCAGGTTCCTTAGAAAAATAGTTAAATCTTCTAGAAGGTTATTTCTTTGTTCATAATTTATCTGACAGTGAAAAGATCACCTTCGCACTCCTTAAGGCTCTCCCCCATGTCAAACATTGGTGGGAAACTTACTGGGAGAAAATTTCCACAGAGGAGTCTGGAATATATGGGTTCAAGCCCACTTGGTATTTTTTGGTGGATGTGGTCAAGGACTAATATTACCCTGTTGGAAACTATGATGACCAACACATGAGATGGACCACATTGCAGCAAGTGAAGGGCCAAGCAATGTCAGAGTTCACCAATACCTTCCATACCTTGCGCGCCAAGATGGGTATCAAAGACTCTGAGCAACATCTCGTTCTGAAATACAATGGGGATCTACACAGATACATCCAAACTGAAATGGATTTTTTGGACATCTCATCACTGGGTGTTTCTTATCGATATGTTTTTAAAATTGAGCAGAAATTTAAGCACCAGAACAAGTTGGAGTCCACGTCTACAAATCTGCAACAACCAAAGTATGGTAAAAATGGACCTAACAACCAACCTTCATAAAACCATTCCGAGCCATAAGAAAATAATGGTAATGGAAAGATGAAGAAGGACACTGGAAAATGGTGTGATTTCCACAAAATCACCTGGCACAACACCAATGAATATGTCTCAAAATAGTCATTGGTGGTCGAGATCAAAGACAAGGAGCTGAACCATGATTCATAATATGATTCAGAAAATACTTGTAGAAGATAGATCATCGATGGAGAGCCCATTTCTATTGTCATGACCACAACAATTCAACCAGAAGAACTAGCAGATCATGAAGAGGGGTAGCAATCTCTCACGTGACAGAGGGACGAAATGATGTAATTTTTCCCACATCCTTCAACGCCTATCGATAAAAACCAACACGTCTTCATCAAGAGGCCACTTTGGAGGCACCTCACCTTTCAAGTTACAAGTTAATTTTGATATTCTCATATGTGAAGGAAAAATAGATGCAGATGCCCTAGAAAAATATTTAAATCTTCTAGAAGGTTATTTGTTCATAATTTCTCTAAAAAGGAGAATATCACATTCACACTCCTTAAGGATCTCCCCCATGTCAAACATTTGTGGGAAACTTGCTAGGAGAAAATTTCCACAAAAGAGTCTAGAATATACGGGGGTGATCCCACCTAGGATGTTTTTGTGGATGCGGTCAAGGAAGAATATTACCCTGTTGGAAACTATGATAAGAAGTAAATGATATGGACCACGCTGCAGCAAGAGAGGGGCCAAGCAGTGTCAGAGTTCACCAATACCCTCCATATCTTGTGTACCAAGATGGGTATCAAAGACTCTGAGCGACATCTGGTTTCTAAATATCGTGGGGCTCTACATAGATACATCCAAATTGAAATGGATTTTCTGGACATCTCATCATTGGGTGTTTCTTATCAATATGTTGTTAAAATAGAGCAGAAATTTAAGCATCAGAATAAGTGGGAGTTCGGGTCTACAAATCCACAACCACCAAAGTATGGTAAAGATGGCCCTAACAATCAGAATTCAAAAAAATATTCCAATCCACAGGAAAAGAAGGGTAATGGAAAGACGAAGGACACTAGAAAATGGCTTGATTCCCACAAAATCCCCTGGCACAACATCGATGAATGTCGCTCAATATAGTCATTGGTGGCTGAGATCAAAGACAAGGCGTCAAACCATGATTCAGAAAATGTTAGTAGAAGAGAGATCATCGACACAAACCCCACTTCTATTGTTGCAACCGCAACAATTCAACCAGAAGAACTAACAGATCATGAAGAGGGGGAGCACCTTTTTCATTCACAGATGTGGGTGAATGGGACCCTGCTACATTTTATTGTTGATAGCAGAAGCCAGAAGAACCTCATCTCAGTAGAGGTATTCAAACAGTTGGGATTGTCAACTACACCACACCCATAGCCATACAACATCGAGTGGTTTCTCCAAGTACGAGATATCTATTCAAATAGGAGTGTCACTTGTCCTATGGCATCCATCCCTTCACGCATGAGGTATTATGTGATGTTTCCCCATTGGATTTATGTGATGTTCTTTTGGGCCAGCCATATATGTGGAAGCGCCATGTTATTTATGAGTCTCAACCCCATAGTGTGATTTTTACTCTAGGGGGTCATCTCTACATGATATCGGAGGTAGTTCCGACTACTTTCCCACCTAAACAGTGTCACAAGGTAGTATCTCATACTAAAAAAATTAGCTTCTTCACAGTCTGTTCAAAAGGTGAACAAAAGAACACTGCAACCACTGTAGCCTCAGTCCAAGCACATTCTCTCCTGTAGAAGCAGGTCGACAAGATTAAAGCAAAGTGTAAGGATTAATTCTACAAACAGTCATCTCATGTAGCCAGACTAGTTAAAATTGTCCAACCCTTCTAACCACAAGTTCATGGCAACCTTCAACAAGATAAGGAGTGCAACTTCTCTAGCAAGGCAAGTAGCTCATCAAGGTTTGGATTCAACAAATGCTTCCCCTTATCCCTTGGGAACTCAACGCAATGGAGAACATTTCTTCATAAGGAGGGGAGATTGATCTAGGTGGACATTGGTGGCCACCCACCTATTCCACTAGCTCAAAAAACAATTTTCCACCTTGGCATTTTTCCAGCAGTTTTTTGGGAAGCAAACTTGTGGGGTCGTTTTGAGGCCCTAAACGATGTTTTCTAAGGATTTACAGTTCAAGGTATTTGAAAAATCATTGTCTTGGGCTGATCGAAATTCGTTCATCTTGGTTAGACCTTTCCAATAGTTTATTGAGATCCCCAAATGGAGTTTGTATGTAAATGTTATGCCCTCGGGAAGTTGATGTATCAACTACCCCCATCATGGCCCGCAAATATTTTGGATTTTCATCTTCAGGGGTTAGGGTTTTGTATTTTCATTATGTTAAAAAGGCCTTTGGAGCCTCATTGTAACAATCATCTTCTTGCGAATGCGAGTAGCCATCACATATCTTCTCAGATATAAGCTACCACCATTCTAGTGAGTCTTTCACTATGTATTTTTACAGACTTTGTACATTTATTTCATTAATAGAAATCGAGTATTACTATATTTCTTTGTTTATGGAAATATTTATTTTTATTTCATTGTAATATCTCTTCTTTCATTTTGCTCTCAAAAATAATCTGGATTAGTGGTATCAGAGTAGGCTGCTCTTGATTTTTTTTTAGTGCATGTCCCCAACGAGGTCCAAGTATAGCAGGTTGGGTCTCTAGCTTGTCTCTCTTTAGGAAAATCGTTCTCGCACGCCCAAGAAACCCTCCATGGCGAAAGAAAAGAAAAACAATGGAGCAGAAGATTCTATCAATTTGTTGCTTGAGTAAGCTCTCATGCAACAGAGGGACTAAATTATGGAGAATTTTTCCCACATCCTTCAACACCTGCCAATAAAAACTGACGTGTATTCATCAAGCGGACACTTTGGACGCACCTTACCTTTCAAGGTACAAGTTAATTTTGATGTTCCCGTATTTGAAGGATAGATAGACGCAGATTCCCTAGAAAAATGGTTATATCTGCTAGAAGGTTATTTCTTTGTTCATAATTTCTCCGACAAGGAAAAGATCACCTTCACACTCCTTAAGGCTCTCCCCCATGTCAAACATTGGTGGGAAACTTATAGGGATAAAATTTCCACAAAGGAGTCTAGAATATATGTGGTCAAGGAACAATATTACCCTATTGGAAACTATGATGACCAGTACATGAGATGAACCACATTGCGGCAAGAGAGGGGCCAAGCAGTGTCTGAGTTCACCAATACCTTACATACCCTGCACACCAAGCTGGGTATCAAAGAGTCTGAGCGACATCTAGTTATGAAATATTGTGGGCTCTACACAGATAAATCCAAATTGAAATGGTTTTTCTGGACATCTCATCATTGGGTTCTTCTTATCAATATGTTGTTAAAATCGAGCAAAGATTTAAGCACCAGAACAAGTGGGAGTTCGGGTCAGGAAATCCACAACAACCAAAGTATGGTAAAGAATTCCCTAACAACCAGCCTTTAAAAAACCAATCCAAGCCACAGGAAAATAAGGGTAGTGGAAATATGAAGAAGGAAACTGGAAAATGGTGTGATTTCCACAAAATCCCCTAGAAAAACACCAATGAATGTCGCTCAAAACAATCATTGGTGGTTGAGATCAAAGACAAGGAGCCAAACCATGATTCAAAATATGATTCAGAAAATACTCGTAGAAGGCATAGCATTGATGCAGACCCGACTGCTATTATCGTGACCACAACAATTCAACCAAAAGAACCAACAGATTATGAAAAGGGGAAGCTCATTTTTCATTCACAGATGTGGGTGAAGGGGACCCTGCTGCATTTTGTTGTTGATAGTGGAAGCCAGAAGAACCTCATCTTATTATAGGTCATCAAACAATTGGGATTGTCGACTACACCAAACCCGCAACCATACAACATCAGGTGGATTTTCCAAGGATGAGATCTTCATGTCAGCCAGCAGTGTCATTTTTCCTATGGCATCCATCCCTTTAAGGATGAGGTATTATGTGATGTTCTTTTGGGCCAGCCATATATGTGGAAGTGTCATGCTATTTATGAGTCTCGACCCCGTAGAATCATTGTTAGTCTGGGCGGTCATCTCTATAGGATACCATAGTTAGTTCTGACTACTTTCCCACCTAAACAGTGTCGCAAGGTAGTATATCATACTACAAAATTCAGCTTCTTCACGGTCTCTTCAAAAGGGGAATAAAAGAACATTGCAACCATTGCAGCCTCAATCCAAGCACGTTCTCTCCAGCAGAAGCAGGTTGACAAGATTAAAGCAAAGCGTAAGGATTCCTTCTACAAAAATTCATCTCGTGTAGTCATACTAGTTAAAAAGGTCCAACCCTTCTAACCATAAGTTCATGAAAGCCTTCAACAAGCTAAACAACACAACTTCTCCAGTAAGGCAAGTAGTTGATCAAGGTTCGGATTCAACAAACGCTTCCCCCTATCCCATGGGAACTCAACACAATGGAGATCATTTCTTCCTAAGGAGGAAGGATTAATCTAGGTGGATATTGATGTCCACCCACATATTCCATTGGCTCGGAAAAAAAAAAATCCACCTTGGCAGTTTTTTAGGTCCCAAACTTTCAGGGCCATTTTGAGGCCCTAAACGAAATTTTTTGGGGATTTGGGGCCCAAACGTTTACTAATGACATTGGCATGGACCAGTCAAAAATTTGTTATTCTTGATTAAACCTTTCCAATAGTTTATCGAGCACCCCAAATGAAGATCATATTCAAACTTTATGCCCTCGGGAAGTTGACGTATCAACTAACCACATCAGGGCCCGCAAACCTTTTGTCTTTTCATATTTCAGGGTTAGGGTTTTGGATTTTACTTATGTTAAAAAGGCCTTCAGAGCCTCATTGTAACAATAATCTTCTTTCTAATGTGAGTTTCCATCACATATATTCTAACAGATAAGCTACTGCCATTCTAGTGAGTCTTTCACTATGTATTTTTACAGTCTCTGTACATTTCTTTCATTAATAAAAATCGTGTATTACTGTATTTCTCTGTTTCTGGAAATATTTATGTATATTTGATTGTAATATATATTCTTTCATTTTTTTCTCAAAATTAATCTAGATCAGTTGATCTAGATGGATATCGATGGCCACCCACCTTTTCCAACTGGCTTAAAATAGTTTTCTGGCAATTTTGGTAATTTACTATTTTTAGCAGTTTTCACTTCCGGAGTCGTTTTGAGGCCCTAAACGATGTTTTTTTGGAAAACAAAGGTTTGAAAAATGTAATTTCCTTCAATTTTATGGATAAAATGAATCTCCTCAATGATACCTTTCCAACGGGCTATCATACACCTAAAACGAAGATTGTATGCAAAAGTTACGACCCTGGGAAGTTGATGTACTAACTTAACCAAACGAGGCCCACATGACTTTTGGCACTTCATCTCCTAGGGTTAGGTTTTTGGATGTATAGGGTTTTTTACATTCATGCTTATTGTAAAAATTCCTTCAGAGCCTCATTATAATCATCTTCTTGTGAATGAGCACAACCATAACATCTCTTCTGAGAGATAAGCCGCCACCATTCCAACAAGCTTGTTTTCGATGCATTTTACAGTGTTCATCTTATTTCGTTATTGAATAGAAAACCAATTTTACTGAATCTCTGTTATTTTGTGTTAAGAACCTGTTAATAATGTGTACTCATTTCATTATGCTCATAAAATCTGGATCAGTGATATCAAAGCGGTCTGCTCCTTGTCGTCTTAATGCATGTCCCCAACGAGGTCGGAGTACAAAGAGTTGGGTCTCGAGCTTGTTTCTCTTGAGGAAAAAAGATCTTGCACGCCCAAGAAACCTCTCATGGTCGGAGAAAATAAATATGACGGGACATGAGATCCTTTCAAACTGTTGATTGAGGAAGCCCTCACACAACAGAGGAACAAGATGATGGATAGTTTCACACAAATCATTCGGCGGCTACCAACATGCGATGCATCTTCTTTGAACGGAGGTGCCACCCCCTTCAAGGTACAAATAAAATTCAATATTCCTATATTTGAAGGTCATATGGATGCATATGTCGTAGACAAGTGGTTGAATATACTAGAAGGGTATTTGTTTGTCCATAACTTTTTGAATAGAGAAAAGATTACTTTTGCGCTCCTCAAAGTCGTTCCCCATGTCAAATATTGGTGGGAAACTTTCTGTGAGAAAAAGGAAATAGAGGAACCCTCATTATTTACAGTCATGGGCACATGGAAATCCTTCAAGTATGCTATTAAGGAACAATAATACCTTGTCGGAAGTTATGACGACCTGTATACCAAATGGACCACATTGTGGCAAGAAAGAGACCAAGCAGTGCCAAATTTCACAAATATCTTCCATACCTTGCGCACCAAGCTGGGTATCAAAGATTCAGAGTGACATCTGGTGCTCAAGTATCACAGTTCTCTGCACAGATACATCTAAACCAAAATGGAATGTCTGGACATCTCATCCTTGGGCACAGCCTATCGATATCCCGTCAAAATCGAACAGAAGCTCAAGCAAAAGACACGGAAATTTGGGTCTGGGAACCCCTCACAACAAAAGCTAGGAAAGGGAGACCCCAACCAACAGAACAAAGGACAGAGAAAATATGGACAGTATCAGGACAACCAGTTCAATACGCAAGCAAAGAAGGACATCGAAAATATAAAGAAAGATATCGGGAAGTGGTGTGACTTCCATAAGAGCCCTTGGCATAACACTGATGAATGCCACTCAAAGCAGTCGTTGGTGACCAAAGTGAAAGCCTCTAAATCAGATGCGGATTCATACTCTAAGCCAGAACTAGAAATGGGAAGATAGATCATTGACGTGGAACCCAGTGCCATCGTTGCTACCACCAAGCTCCATCCTGGTGAACCAGACGAGCCAAAAGAAGAAGCATGCCTCTTCCATTCACAGATGTGGGTAAAAGGAACCCTATTGCACTTCATCATTGATAGCGGTAGCTAGAAGAACCTCATCTCAGCAGAGGTCATCAAGTGGCTGGCCCTGCCGACAACGCCGCACCCACATCCCTACACCATTGGATGGCTCCGCCAAGGAAGTGATCTTTGCGTCAACCAATAGTGTCGATTATCATATGACATCAATCCCTTCAAAGACGAGGTATTGTGTGATGTTGATCCTTTCGAAGTTTGTGATGTTCTTTTGGGCCAACCTTATTTATGGAAATTTCATGTTGTACATGAGTCTAGGCCTCATAGTGTTATTATTACTTTGAACATGAAATTGTACAGGATACCCAAGGCAGTCCCACCTAGTGATATTTCCTTGATCTTTGCTAAGAAATGCAGGAAATTCATCTCTCAGACGGGGAAGTTTGTCTTCCTCATGATTTTCTCTCAGAATAAGCGAAATATCACAGACACATCCAGGGTCTCTATGGCCAACCTCTCCACACAGTAGAAGCAAGTAGATAAGGTCATGGAGGAATACTCATATATCTTCTCCTCACCTACAGGGGTACCTCTGCACTGCCAGGTCAAGCACCCCATCGATTTGACCCCTGGCGCGCCTCTATCGAATGGGCCAGTCTATCGCCACTCTATGTTAGAGAATGTGAAGATCAAGCAACATATCCAAGAACTACTCCACAAGGGGCACTTCCGTCCCATATCATCACCTTGTGGGAGCCCAATCATGCTAGTACAGAAGAAAGATGGAACCTGGTGACTCTACATTGATTACTGGGCTCTAAATAAAATCACAATCAGAAATCGGTACCTGATTCCCCGAATCGACGACCTCCTTGATAAACTCACGGGGGCCAAATACTTCAGTAAGATTGATCTCAATTATGGCTACCACCAGGTCCCGATAGAATAGACAGATGTATGGAAGACTGCCTTCAAGTCAAAGGAAGGATTTTTTGAATGGTTGGTCATTCCCTTTGGTTTGAAAAATTCTCCAACCACTTTCATGAGGATGATGGACGATATCCTACGACCATTCACCAATAATTTTGTAGTGGTCTATCTGGATGACATTATCATTTACAGCAAGACTTGGGTCAAACACTTGCAGCATATTTAGCAGGTTTTTCACACCCTGCGGAAACACAAGCTATACACCAACTTGGAAAAATTCTCCTTCGGCATGGACAAGGTCCATTACCTGGGCTACATACTTGGTCAACATGGCGTACATGTGGATCTAGCCAAGATCCAAGTCATCCATGACTGGCCATCCCCAACCACACTCACTGAGCTTCAGAGCTTCTTGGGCCTTGCCAATTTCTACCACAGGTTCGTGTTGGGATTCTCCCATATTGCATGGGCTCTCAACGAAATAAACAGGGGTGGTGTTAAGACGAAATTTGCATGGGGTCGGTCCCAAAAAAAAGCATTCAATGATTTGAATCATCTCTTGTGCTCAGCCCTATTACTTTCACTACCAGACCTACAAAATCCCTTTGATATCGAGACAGATGCTTCAGACTATGTTGTGGGTGCCATTCTCACTCAGCACGACCACCCCATGGCCTATCATAGTGAGACACTCTCAGATGTTGTCTGTAATTACCATAATTATGACAAAGAAATGTACTCCATTGTGAAATCCTACCGCCAGTGGACACATTACATTCTTGGTAAGGAGACAATCATCCACATTGATCATAAGCCACTGCAGTTCATGCAGACACAGGGAAAATTACAGAATGATCACCATCAAAAGTGGTCCACATACTTGCATCAATTCCACCTCAACATCAAGTATAAAATAGGAAGTATCAATCACATCGTTGATTGCCTCAGCAGACCTCTAGTCGCAGAACTCACCACAGTGTTATACTCTTGCGGCCATGATACCTCTGGATGGCCCCAACTCTATGAGACAGACCCGGACTTCGCCACCACCTACCAAATGTTGGGTGCAAACGTAGTTGTCGATAATTTCCATCTTCAGGATGGGTTGTTGTGTCATCTGGGCCATATATGTGTTCCATCAAGCGAGTGCACAAAGCTGATTTGGGAAGCCCACTACAGTCGAGTGGCAGGCCACTTCGGCGTCGAAACGACAGTGGCGATGCTACATACACATTTCTATTGGCCGAAAATTCAACAGGAGGTCAGCAAGCATATTAGGTCATGTACTGCCTACACTATTTCCAAACCAGCCACTAAGAAACAGGGCATGTACACCCCTCTTCCTACTTCTGACAGGCCATGGGAATCCATCTCAATGGACTACATGTTGAGCCTCCCATCCACCAAGCGGGGAAATGACTGTGGATTTGTGGTTGTTGATCACTTTTCTAAGATGGCGATTATGGTTTCCTACAAGAAGAGAATCACAGCAAAGGCCACTGCCAAGATCTTCTTTGAACAAGTCTAGGTACATTTTTGAATCCCACAAACCATTGTCTCAGATTGGGATAGTCGATTTCTCATCACATTCAGGTTGAGCCTCTGGTCACTGCTGGACACCAAGCTAACCAAATCCATGGTCTTCCACCCCCAGACAGATGGCCAACCGAGGTTGTAAATCAAATGATTGTGCATATCCTTTGCATGTATAATTCAAAGCACCCTCGCACATGGGATGAGAGCCTTCCCTATATCCAGCATAATTACAACCGAGCCCTTCATAGCTCAACCGACCATAACCCCTTTCAGGTGGGGTTGGGATTCCAACCATTGGGTCCCATAGATTTTGCACTTCCCCTTGCGGTCACCTCGACCGACTCATCTTCTGCTCCAACTGAGGCTGAAAAAGCCACCTGGTTCATTGAGTAGATCCAGCACATCCTCCAACAGGTTCTGGATATCCTACATAATTCCAATGACAAGTACAAATAGCGTCATGATCAACATCGGGTGCCACATAAGTTTCAAGTGGGCGACAAAGTTTGGTTGCACTTGCAGAAAGAATGCCTTACAGGACCCCATCGGAAGGTTCACCCGCGACATTATGGATTGTATACTATCACCAAGGTCATGGGGGATAATTTTTTTGAGCTCAACATTCCTCCTTTCCTTGGTCCGCACCCAGTGTTCAACGTGGATCTCCTTCGCCCTTATTTCCCACCATTATTGGACACCTCAGAAGTAGCAGAACAACTAACACCAACAGAGCTCAACCCCAACTACATACAATAGGAATCCAATGATCATATTGTGGACACACATATCAAGGGCGCTTGACAGCAAAGGATCCATCTTTATCGAGTCGTCAAAGTAGGGCAACAACTGGACCAAGGCAAGTGGCTCACTCGAGGCCAAATTCAGCAGAAATTTCCTCATCTGATGGGGGACCTCAACGCAATGGAGACCATTGCTTCCTAAGGAGGGAGGATTGATCTATATGGATATTGGTGGCCACCCACCTTTTCCAACTGGCTCGAAATAGTTTTATGGCAATTTTGGTAATTTACTATTTTTAGCAGTTTTCACTTCCGGAGCCGTTTTGAGGCCCTAAACGATGTTTTTTGGGAAAAACAGGTTTGAAATATATAAGTTCCTTCGGTATTGTACTCAAAATGAATATCCTCAACGATACCTTTCCAACAGGCTATCATACGCCTAAAACAGAGATCGTATGCAAAAGTTACGACCCAGGGAAGTTGATGTACTAATTTAACCAAACGGGGCCCACATGACTTTTGGCGCTTCATCTCCTAGGGTTAGGTTTTTGGATGTCTAGGGTTTTTGAAATTCCTGCTTATTGTAAAAAGGCCTTTAGAGCCTCATTTTAATCATGTTTTTGTGAATGAGCGCAGTTGTCACATCTCTTCTCAAAGATAATCCACCACCATTCCAGCGAGCTTGTTTCCGCTGCATTTTACAGTTTTCAGCTTATTTTGTTATTGAATAGAAAACCAGTTTTATCGTATCTCTATTATTTTGTGTTAAGAACCTGTTAATAATATGTATTCATTTCTTTATGATCATAAAATATGGATTATCAGTGGTATCAGAGCAGGTTTCTCTTGATCATTTTTTAGTGCATGTCCCCGACGAGGTCCGAGTATAGCAAGTTGTGTCTTGATCTTGTCTCTCTTGAGGAAAATCGCTCTCGCACACCCAAGAAAACCTCCATCGCGGAAGAGAATAAAAATGACAGAGTAGAAGATTCTATTAATCTGTTGCTTGAGAAAGCTCTCACTCAACAAAGGGATGAAATGATGGAGAAATTTTTCCCACATCCTTCAACGCATGCCGATAACAACTAACACGTCTTCATCAAGCGGTCACTCTGGAGGCGACTTGCCTTTCAAGGTACAAGTTAATTTTGATATTTTCATATTTGAAGGATATATAAATGCAGATGCCCTAGAAAAATGGTTAAATCTACAAGAAGGTTATTTGTTTGTTCATAATTTCTTCGATAGGGAAAATATCACCTCCGCACTCCTTAAGGCTCTACCCCATGTCAAACATTGGTGGGAAACTTACTAGGAGAAATGTTCCATAGAGGAGTCTGGAATATATGGGGCCGAGCCCACCTGGGATTTTTTTGTGGATGTGGTCAAGGATGAATATTACCCTATTGGAAACTATGATGACCAGTACATGAGATGGACCACATTGCGGCAAGAGAAGGGCCAAGGAGTGTCGGAGTTCACTAATACCTTCCATACCTTGCGCACCAAGTTGGGTATCAAATACTTTGAGTGACATATGGTTATGAAATATAGTGGGGCTATACACAGATACATCCAAACTGAAATGGATTTTCTGGGCATCTCATCACTGGGTGTTTCTTATCGATATTTTGTTAAAATCGAGCAAAACTTTAAGCACCAGAACAAGTTGGAGTTCACATCTGCAAATCCGCAACAACTAAAGTATGGTAAATATGGCCCTAACAACCAACCTTTAGAAAACCAGTCCAAGCCATAGGAAAAGAAGGGTAATGGAAAGATGAAGAAGTACACTGTAAAATGGTGCGATTTCCACAAAATCCCCTGGCACAACACCGATCAATGTTGCTCAAAACAGTCATTGGTGGTCGAGATCAAAGACAAGGAGCCAAACCATGATTCAGAATATGATTCAGAAAATACTGGTAGAAGATAGATCATCGACGCAGATCCCATTTCTATTTTCATGACTGCAACAATTCAACCAGATGAACTAGAAGATCATGAAGAGGGGGAGCGCCTTTTTCATTCACAGATGTTGCTGAAGGGAACCCCGCTGCATTTTATTGTTGAAAGCGGAAGTCAGAAGAACCTCATCTCAATAGAGGTCATCAAACAGTTGGGATTGTCAACTACACCACACCCACAACCATACAACATTGGGTGGATTCTCCAAGGATGAGATCTATGTGTCAGCCAGCAATGTTGTTTGTCCTATGGCATCAATCCCTTTAAAGATGAGGTATTATGTGATTTTCCCCGCTGGATGTTTGTGATTTTCTTTTGGGCCAGCCATATATATGGAAGCGACATGTTATTTATGAGTCATGACCCTATAGTGTCATTGTTACTTCGGAGGTTCATCTCTATAGGATACTAGAGGTTTTTCTGACTACTGTCCCACCTAAACAGTGCCACAAGGTAGTATCTCATACTACAAATTTTAACCTCTTCACAGTTTGTTCAAAAGGTGAAAAAAAGAACATTGCAACCATTGTAGCCTCAATCCAAGCACGTTCTCTCTAGTAGAAGCAAGTTGACAAGATTAAATCAAAGCGTAAGGATTCCTTCTGCACATATTAATCTCATGTAGCCAGACTAGTTAAAAATGTCCAACCCTTCCAGCCACAGTTTCGTGACAACCTTCAACAAGCTAAGCGGCGCTACTTCTCTAGCAAGGAAAGTAGCTCATTAAGGTTCAGATTCAAAAAATGCTTCCCCCTATTCCATGGGAACCCAATGCAATGGATACCATTTCTTCCTATGGAGGGAGGATTGATCAAGGTGTATATCGGTGGCCACCCACCTATTCCACTGGCTCGAAAAAACGTTTTCCACCTTGGTAGTTTTTCGACAGTTTTTCAGGTCCCAAACTTCTAGGGTCGTTTTGAGGCCCTAAACGATTTTTTTGGGGATTTGGGGCCCAATACTAATTAGAGAACATTGGTCTGGGCCATTCTAAATTTTTTATTCTTGATTATACCTTTCCAACGGTGTATCGAGCGCCCCAAACGAAGATCGTATGCAAGACTTACACCCCCGTGTAAGTTGACGTATCAACCACCCCCTTTGGGACCCGCAAACCTTTTGGATTTTCATATTCCAAGGTTAGGGTTTTGGATTTTACTTATGTTAAAAATTCCTTTGGAGCCTCATTGTAAAAATCATCTTCTTTCGAATGCAAGTAACCATCACATCTCTTCTCAGAGATAAGCTACCAACATTTTAGCGAGTCTTTCACTATGTATTTTTATTGTCTTTGTACATTTCTTTCATGAATAGAAATTGTGTATTACTATATTTCTCTGTTTCTAGAAATATTTATGTGTATTTCATTGTAATAACTCTGCTTTCATTTCATTCTAAAAAATAATCTCGATCAGTGGCATCAGAGCAGGTTGCTCTTGGTCATTTTCCAGTGCATGTCCCCGATGAGGTTCGAGTATAGCAAGTTGGGTCTCGAGATTTTCTCTCTTGAGTACAATCACTCTCGCACGCCCAAGAAACCCTCCATGGCGGAAGAAAAGAAAAAAGACGAAAAAAAAGATTATATCAATATTTTTCTTGAGGAATATCTCACATGACAGAGGGACAAAATGATGGAATTTTTCCCACATCCTTCAACGCATGTCGATAACAACCGGTGTGTCTTCATTAAGAGCCCACTTTGGAGGCACATTTCCTTTCAAGTTACAAGTTAATTTTGATATTCTCATAAGTGAAGGAAAAGTAGATGCAGATGCCCTAGAAAAATATTTAAATATTCTAGAAGGTTATTTCTTTGTTCATAATTTCTCTGAAAAGGAGAAGATCAATTTCACACTCCTTAAGGCTCTCCCCCATGTCAAACATTGGTGGGAAGTTACTAAGATAAAAGTTCCACAAAGGAGTCTGGAATATATGGGGTCAAGCCCACCTAGGATTTTTTTATGGATGAGGTCAAGGAACAATATTACCCTGTTGGAAACTATGATGACCAATACATGATATGGACCACAATGCGTCAAGAGAGGGGCCAAGCAATGTCGGAGTTCACCAAGACCCTCCATATCTTGTGCACCAAGTTGGGTATCAAAGACTCCGAGTGACATCCGGTTTCTAAATATCGTGGGGCTCTACACATATACATCCAAACTGAAATGGATTTTTTGGACATCTCATCATTGGGTGTTGATTATTGATATGTTGTTAAAATCGAGCAGAAATTTAAGCACCATAACAAGTGGGAGTTCAGGTCTGCAAATCGCAACCACCAAAGTATGGTAAATATGGCCCTAACAACTAGCCTTCAGAAAAATGTTCGAAGCCACAGGAAAAGAATGCTAATGGAAAGACGAAGAAGGACACTAGAAAATGGTGTGATTTCCACAAAATCCCCTGGCACAACATCAATGAATTTTGCTCAAAACAATCATTGGTGGTCGAGATCAAAGACAAGGAGCCAAACCATGATTCATAATCTGATTCAGAAAATACTGGTAGAAGAGATATCATCGATGTAGACCCCACTTCTATTTTTGTAACCGCAATAATTCAACCAGAAGAACCAACAGATCATGAAGAGGGGGAGCACCTTTTTCATTCACAGATGTGGGTGAAGGGGATTCCGCTACATTTTATTGCTGATAGCGGAAGCCAGAAGAACCTCATCTCATGAGAGGTCTTCAAACAATGTGGATTGTTGACTACACCACACCCACAATCATACAACATCGGGTGGCTTCTCCAAGGACGAGATCTTTGTCTCAACTAGCAGTGTCGCTTGTCCTATGGCATCCATCCCTTCAAGGATGAGGTATTATGTGATGGTTCTCCGTTGGATGTCTATGATATTATTTTGGGCCAGCCATATATTTGGAAGCATCGTGCTATTTATAAGTCTCGACCCCGTAGTGTCATTGTTACTCTAGTGGGTTATCTCTATAGGATACCAGACGTAGTTCCGACTACTATCCCACCTAAACAATGACGCAAGTTAGTATATCATACTAAAAAAATTATCTTCTTCATAGTATGTTCAAAAGGTGAACAAAAGAACACTGCAACCACTGCAGCCTCAGTCCAAGCACGTTCTCTCCAGCAGAAGCAGGTCGACAAGATTAAAGAAAAGCATAAGGATTCCTTCTGCACACAGTCATCTCATGTAGCTAGACTGTTTAAAATGGTCCAACCCTTCCAAACACAGGTTTGTGACAAACTTCAACGAGTTAAGCAGTGCAACTTCTCTAGTAAGGAAAGTAGCTCATCAAGGTTTGGATTCAATAAACACTTCCCATTATCCCCTGGGAACTCAACGCAATGGATACCATTGCTTCCTAAGGAGGGAAGATTGATCCAAGTGGATATCGGTGGCCACTCACCTATTCCATTGGCTCAAAAAAAACATTTCCACCTTGGCAGTTTTTTGGGTCCCAAAGTTTCGAGTCCATTTTGAGGCCCTAAACGACGCTTTTTTGGGGATTTGGGGTCCAAGATATTCCCAAAGGCAATGGCCTGAGCTAGTGTAAATTCATTCTTCTTGGTTAGAACTTTCCAACGGTGCATCGAGCACCCAAAACGGAGATCATAAGCAAAATTTACACCCCTGGGACGTTGATGTATCAACTACCCCCATCAGGGCCCGCAAACCTTTTGGTTTTTCATCTTCCGTGGTTAGGGTTTTGGATTTTACTTATGTTAAAAATTCCTTTTGAGCCTCATTGTAATAATAATCTTCTTGTGAATGTGAGTAGTCATCACATCTCTTCTCATAGATAAGCTACCACCATTCCAGAGAGTCTTTCACTCTATACGTTTCTTTCATTAACATAAATCATGTATTATTGTATTTCTCTTTTTCTGGAAATATTTACATGTATTTCATTGTAATATATTTTCTTTCATTCTGTTCCCAAAAATAATATGGATCACACTAGCACCAATTGAATTTGGTGACATGCATACAAGCCTTTGCAACAACAAATGTGTCCAAAGTGCACTCTCCAAAATGGAATTACTCATTATGTGAAATCTCATGATATGACATGCCATTTTGATAATCGGGTGATTTCAATTCTTATTCTCAACATCTTTGCTCACTTAATTGGTGATGTCTTTGCACGAATTTTTCTCAATCATTATTTTTTCCATTTTCTTTCCTTGCAATGTTGTAGTGACATTTGAGACAATAGTAGAAAGTATTTTCAAATCCTTGATAACATGAATGTTGAAGGGGTAGGGGTGATCTAACCTAAGGTGACGATTGTGTATGTGGCTAATGAAAATTATGATACTCCCGGCCACTTCTCTTTTGCTATGAAAGGTAGGGACCTTTAGACGCTCATCAATGTGGAATTGAAAAATCCCTAAAATTATAGCCTAGTGTTTATCTTCATTTGTCTAATGTGGGTTCCAATTATTAATTAATATTGAATCTATGAGGTCATGGTCAATGAGCTAGTTTATTCCACTTGGCCCTTGAGGTTGGAAATTTATGTGACTTGAGGGTTCATGACTTCATCCAATGCAGCTTCCTTTTTTCCGAATTCAACTCCTAAAGTTATTTTCCCCATTTATTGCACTAAGTAGTGATAAGGAAGTTGATACACAAGTAGTTAAATTTTTTGAAGGTATCCAAGGGCACCAACACTATCACTCTCTATGACGGCATAAGAGTACGGATTTATGGGATGAACAAATCGCATGCCCTCCACCTCAAAGGATATATTTCCTTTATTTAGGTTAATAATGATGTTATTGTCAAAGGCACGTTCAATTCCCAAGAGTGTTGGGTAAGGATCCATCTCACCTAGGATTTCTATTACTTCAAAGTCCAACACTATTTTAACTCATACAAGGTTAACTTGAACATCGTCTAACCCGTCAATAGGAAAAATGTTATACCAATTGGTAGGGTGCAACTGAATTAGTGAGTCAACTAGCCTAGGGCTTCCCAAAATATTATACCAATTTCTAGGGTGCCACTGAATTAGTGAGTCAACAAGCCTAGGGATTCCCATTGCTTCCAGATATTTCTTTGATTGAATTTTTATATCAAATCCAAAATTTAACATAAAATTTATGACTTCGTAGTTGGTAATGTCTATGATGAGTCAAAATTCTAAGTATATTTGTGTCTTCTTATTTATCCTTACCCTATGGGTCTTCCTTTCAAGAAGAGGCGTGGTGATTTCATATTCACCTTATTCTATAAGTTTCTTGAAAGTAGTGCACAACCTCCAAGAAAAAATATCATTATCCAAAATTTTGAAAAAATATTTAAAGATTCATGGACATACTCCATTGATCCTTCCTACTCAGTGACCCTCCCTTTCCCAACTCATGGGCTTCATTCATTCTTTAGGGTAGTTGGATTAGAATTTGATTTGGTGGAAACAAATGCCTCCCACATAAGGTAGAGATATTCCTTGTAATATTGCCTATGTTAAGTTGCATCAAAGTCAAGTAGAAGAGGACTGAACTTTCTAAACTATATTGACGTTCCAAGACCTTCGTCGCCACCCATTTGGGTTCCACCTCTAGTTACCACGATTAACATAGCACCCTCAATATCTAGCATAGATAGGATCTCCAATATGACCAATTTAGTATTCCTCTCTTAAACTTAAGATTCCTATTTCTCCAAAAGTTTCGGGAAATATTTTGTACCATGGCTAATAGCTTGGTAGTAGCCACACCTAACCCTCTCCTAGGAAGAGAACAATTTTGAGAAATATATCATTGACTTTGTTGATATCATTAGCTTAAAATTAAAACCAAGCGTAACACTTGAAACACCCTTGTAGGGATCTCATGGGAAAAATGGGGAGGGAATCCCACCTTACTTTTAAATCCCCAAACCCACTAATTGCATGCTTAAATTAATTAGTTAGGCAAGTTAGCATAGTATTTCCCCTTAAAGGTACTACTCCAATTATGTGTGCATGTAAATTTAAAATGTTTCTTAAGTTAGTGATTAATTGCCTTATATTCTTGATTTAGAATGAAAACCTAATCCTAATAAGTTATGCAAATTGAATCTTAGTGTGGAAATAAACTAATAAATGTAGAAAATTTATGGCAGTTGCACGTCAATTAGAATAAAATATTAAATTTGAGTTGATGTGAGCTAAAAATGCATAGATAAATACTTAATAAAATGTTGCAATGATTAGATTGTTAAATTAATCATAAATTCGGCAAACTGTAAGTGTAAAACACCTTATCATGATCAGTTAAAGGTATGCCTATGTACTTCAATTAACAAGAGAAATAAAATTGAAAAGTGCTTGTAAATTAAGCAAGAATGTTGTGAAAGACAAGTAATATAGATGAAAAAAGGTAAGTGTAGGTATTCTCAAAGAAATATTTATTCATTAATGAATATTTCTATACATCCATGACGCAAGTGCATAGAGCAATTTCTATCAGATCCAACTTGCCAATCCAACAAAGCACATCCATTATGGAGGACCGACCACATAAGGAGAACAATTGGAAAAAAATTGATGTAAAAAATGCACCTCAAAACAAAAAATGTGCTATCAACATCAACTTCTAAAGAACCAATAAGATTTAAGATGATGATATCAACCATAAGGGTAAATAGTTTTAAAGGGAAAGAAAAAAAAAATACTTTTTTTAATTGTATTTTCAACTTATCTCCTTACGGATTTACTCTAATTTCAAGTGTAGGCACTGGTTGGATGTGGAATTAATAGTTTTAAAGGGAAAGAAAAAAAAATACTTTTTTAATTGTATTTTCAACTTATCTCCTTACGGATTTACTCTAATTTCAAGTGTAGGCACTGGTTAGATGTGGAATTAAATTCCACATCAAATGAGTACCCACACTGCATATTCTAATAAAGCCATAGTGATATAAACTAAAAATACATGAAAAAACATGTTTCTTTGTTCGATGCAGAATTAAATTCTACATCCAACAAGTACCCACACTACATACTTTTAATAGACCCAGAGTGAGATAAACTATGAAAGAAACACGTATTTTCATGTATTTTCAGTTTATCTCACTATTGATCTATCAAAAGTATCAAGTGTGATTACTCACTAGATGTGGAATTTAATTATGCATCCAAAAAGTGCCTACATAAAATTTGAGTAAACCCATAAAGAGATAAGTAAAAAACACAGTTAAAAAAATAGTTTTTTTCTTTACTTTTGAATATTTGTAACTCTTATTTTATTATTTTTACTATTCTTTTATTATTTCTCTTAGGATGTCCATTTTAGACCTCAAAATTTCTCTAATGTGACCTTAGGAGCCTCTAAAATGCATCTATGTCATCAAATCATAACCCTACAATCCAACAACCCTCGTCAATTATGGAGGACTGGGTGTGTAGGGAGTACCACCCATGGGGGAGCTCCACAATCATCATCCATAGTCGGATCAAATCCACACCATTTGAAGACCCACAAGAATTGTGGAAGGAGGCTATCCCTTGGATGGCATCACCACATGGTGTCCCGCAATTTTCTCCATCGTCTAATCTGTCGCCATCATCCAATGATCCATGTTACTCTACATATTAATATACAATAACTTGGATTTAAATCCATCTAAGGTAACCACCACTATTGCATGGCTTAAATTAATGGTTCCAAGTGTGGATTAATTAAAAATTAATCAAAAGTGTAATTTGGAATATGTATTTGGGGTTGCATGGCACCTTATGGTGGATGCCCTCCATTGGTTTATTGATGAATCTTAAATGTTGGAGTAAGGTATTTTTATTATGGGGAAAGTCTTGATATTTATATTGTTCTTGGTTCTTGAAGAGAGAATTATAGAAGGAGAGGAGAAGTGAGGAAGATCTATGTATAGAAAAACAAATATAGAGACGAGGAAGAAGAAAAACACGAGGAGAAGGAGAAGGAAAGAGAAAGAGAAGATAAGTTGCAAAGGAAGACTAAAGAATCCCATTTCTTGAAATAAAAGACTAGCGAAATACTCTTGGGTAAATTTCTTTATGATTTTTTTATTATTATTTTGTAAAATCACATCTGAGACTTAGAACAGAGGGAATGATTTTATTTAAAATAAATGATGAATCACCTAAAGCGTGTACATGTAATTTACCATTTTTAGAATTAATGTAAATCTATTGCTGGGATTTTTAGTGATTATCTATGTGCATGGTGCATGTTTTAGCTTGAATTTTGTATGCCTGATTTTATTTTGTAATTGTGTGCTTGTGATTGTGACCACATTATCAAACTTTAATGTGGTCTCATTACTACCAATAGATACAACCATATTGTCCCACAAATCTGGCAATGAACATAGTAAACCAATGCACTTATATTCATCTAAAATTTAATATCCAGAGACAACATGTTAAGAACCAAACATCAATATAGCATATAAAAACCTCAGGAAAAGTACTCAACGCCTTGAAAAAGAGATAATTTCAGATAATAAGCCTCTTCGAGGGGGAAACCTCCTTTTACCCCACTTAAATGTTCAAGTACAAG
>ML796336.1:159615-184395 GCA_009831015.1 Picea engelmannii
AAGAAATTTACCCTAGAAACCCTTAACTGGGAAAACCAACAAAATGTTTAGAGTCACACCTCTAACTCTTAGTATATTAAATCCACCATTAAAATACAATATATAGGATCTTACAACATCCAAAATCCCTAATCCATTGACTTGGATTAGATTACAACCTTAATTACTTAACCAGAATTAGAAAACCATGGGCCGAAAAACTATGTGCCAAAACCACCCAAAATCTATGCAAAAACTAACCAATTTTTTTTATGGGGGCTCCAACCCCCCTTGTGACCCCCTCGCAATGCTCAATGCAACGTAACAACATGTGGGGCTAGTCATGCAAAAATATAACACATACTTAATATGATATTAGGCCTTAAATGGATAGTTTTGGAGTCAAAACTATGTTATCAAAGTTCACAACCTCTTAACACTATTCTTCACATTGATATCTTTTCAACAACACAAATATCACCTCAATTGGATTTTGTATGTGGAATTTATGCCTCCCCCAATTTGACCTATCTTTATGACCACCATGATAATGATTGGATGCCACATTAGCTCATGTTACTCCCACATGTGGATCTAGTCATGTGTGGACTTTCAAGAAGATTCTAGAGGGTAAAAAACCCTAACATTAATTGGGGGTACAAAAATCCTAACCTTGACCCTAGAAGCCTATTAGGTTATGTTAAATACTGGGCAGTCAGGAAACGAAGGGTTCCATTCTTGTTGTATTATTTTTTCTCCATATTTGAGTAGAGAATACGAGAATGGGATATTGTAGTAGAACAAAGGAAGTATAATATCTTGTAGTATTTGTATTGGCCACAATGTTGATAGAACTCCATGTTGACTACCCCTTTCTTTGTATTTTCATTTCATGTTAGAGAAGAAAAGAGCATTGTTGTGTGAAATTTGTGAAAAAGATGTACAAAAAACACTAACTTAATAGTTATATGTTAAGCACAAACAATAATGGGTGTAAGAGATAGAAAACCTAACTCTAAGCTAAAAATACCATTCTCAAACTTACATTATTCATGAAGTAAATGACCCAAAGCATAAAAGAGAAACATTCACATGATCAAAAATTTCATAAAGAAGGAAAGTATCTATTACCAAATAGATAAGGCCAAAGATAGCACCTATTAATGAGCTTGATGAAGACAATGGGCTCCAAATCCCCTCCTTGGGATGGGTCCTTGGCTTCCTTGGTGTGTGTATATGATCCCCTCCTCGGTGTATGAGCAAGATACCTAGAAAAAAAACTCTCTCAAGAGGAAGAGGTCTTCAAGACTAGTGGAATTTGGGCAGCATAACCTTACTATGAATATGGATGGATTGAGTGACCTCGAGGATTTATTTATAGGGAAAATAGTGGTTAAACCCCCTTGACATGGACTTCAAATAATTGTTAAAGATTACCAAATCAAGGCTAACAATAGAAATTAGGGTTCTGAATGGTCCACATATAATTAACTTCCCATTTTAGCAAATCTAGTCTAGAAATAGTCAGAATTGGATTTTTGATGAAGCAATGTAGATTTTAAGGGTATTATCCGCATTGCCTGAATGCTCTTATTGGGGCGATATCTATGTTGGCCCTTTTTAGTCAAAATCAGGGTTCGATTTTTCATTTTTTGATGAGTTATAGGTCATATGGTGGTGGAAAGGGATTGAAATGGAGGTTAAGCATGTTGTTAGTGATATATTTCAATAAGAACGCTAGAAATGTTGCAAGTGAGTAGTGTTAAGGTGATAAAAAATTGCCTCCTAATGTGTGAGCTTAATATTAAATCATATGACCGAAATGCATCACAGTTTCTTTATCCAAGTATAGAGAGGACCAAGGAGAGAGTGGAGTGTCCAAGGAAGGAGGAATGCTCGCAGAAGGGCCATGAATAACCACCTATCAACAATAATAATAAAATATGATATGTGTTCAAGATGTCAATATGGACAAGGTATCATACCCATGCTCATCAATTATCTCAAAAAAATGATAAAATGGTGTGACATGGAAGAAATGGACACAAAACAGGGTCTCAATACAATACAATATGATGTTGGAAAAGTGATGCCAAAGTATAATACAATGATATGAGAATTTCTATGTACACATGCTTGGAACAAAAGGGGATAGGTCCAACATAGAATCATAATCACTGCAATTAATCTGGATACATAAGAATTGAGGCCCCCTCCTAGGGTGGGGGGGGAGAGAAACAAGCCAAGAAGCTTTGGTGAACAAGAAAGAGGATTTAAATATATAAAATGACTTATCAAGAGGGAATATCAAACTGATGACTCTAAGAATGATAGAACTGAGCCAATCAAATCCAAGTAACTGCAACTAAGGCTAGATAATTGAAAAAAAATGTATGAATCTCAATGGTGCAAGAATGAGCTAGAGTTGATCCCATGAGATCCTACCAACTATAAGAGGAATTATGACTCTCTTAGCTTGGTCCAAGGTATCCCATCAATGAGGAAAATGGAACCAAGTTACATAGGAATAACCCCTAGAATTAAGGTGCTCTTGATGAGCCTCAATATTGCCTATCTCAAAGGCTCTTCATAGACACATTTTTCATCATGATATCACTAATATTTGTTTTTTTTACCATATTTAATAGTAATTCATGAGTACTTTTGTATCTTTCTTAGTGAATAAGTTTTTGATGTGGAATTTCATGTGTATAGTACCTTTTTTTATCTAAGTCCTATGATAAACAATGTTTGTAGCATCAAACAGGTCAAACCCCTTCAGGAAAGGAGAATTCCTAGAATCAAGGGACCTTGTCCCCATAAGAGAACTTTCATCCAAGAATCAAGGAACCTTTTCCTTGTAAGAGCGCTTTCATCCAAGAATCAAGGGACCTTTTCCTCCACCTACCTCTAGAGCGCTCTCAGTTCACTAATGACCACTCCTTACAAGCAACAGTTTGAAAATCAAATGATATTGACTGAGATCTGTTATTCCTCCATTTCCTCCACAATTCAAGTGAAGAGGTCAATTTATCAAGGATATAAATAGGCCTCTAGCGCAGGGGAAAGAGATCCAGAATTCTAATATTGTATTGATTTTTGTTAAGAAGACTTTTTTGAAGACTTGGATATTTTTCTCTTGATGTACTATTGATTTTGATGAAATAAATATGACTCTATTCTCATCCTGTTAGAGTTTCTCTAAGGTTACTTTTGTTTATTGGGTAGGGCCCTCTCAATAGGGCTCAGACCCTATTGCAATTTATTTTTTTCTTTCATGTTAATGAGTTATCAGTTAGTCTTTCATTTTATCTTGAAGTTTAGATAGGCATGCATGGTAATCTCTGATTTCTGTCAATTTGTTATTAATTGTTAACTTCAACAGGTATCCTGTAGAAATAGTTAACATTCTATTAGGATGCTCAAAGGTGTCCTCTCAAGGTTGGAAACCTCAATTATACCTCATTATATTTTATTCTATCTTTGTCAATGCTTTTGAAGTCTCCTATTAACTTCTTAAGACTCGTTTTGGCCTCTTGCAGAAGTTTCTTGTAGGACTGTTACAGTTCCTATAGAACTGTTATAGTCCCTGTAGAAATCTCATGTAGGTTGTTTTAGCTCAATATTCTTAGTTTTTCTCAATCATCTTTTCATGAAATTAGAAGTAGAAAATAAGATAACATATGGCTTGTTGTCGACTCAAGGATTAGGCATAAATTAGTTCATTTAGTTTATGAAATGGTTATTCTTCTTTAATTGCAATTTCTTATCATACAATAGAATTATTTTCATGTTTTACATTCAATTTACTCGTTTCATAGTTTAGAACACTTTATCTCATGCCAATAGATTAGATCTCCTTTAATGTAATTTAGATCAGTTGTTCTTTCAATTTGGTGTGCTTTCATTTATGCAATAGTTCAAAGTCTCTTTCTACAAATTTAATTCCCTGCACAATTTCATGCATTTAACCCCTTGATCAATTGCATACCTATATTGTTGTCAGTGAATTTTACATATACTTTGCATAGCTCCTCTTAATTTTGTATGAACCTTGGTTTGACAAGTAAAGTAACAAGCCAAGGAGGCAGTAGCATTATTGTTGCTATTCCTAGGCCCACCACTTTTGGGGGTCCTTGTCAAGGAGGTGATAAAGTATGCACATCATTTTCATTTTTTTTTTCTTTGTGTGACTTGGAGAAATAGGAATGATGCCTCGCTCACAAGGCGAACCTCACTTTAGATTTTTTGTAGTGTAAAATCCCTAGTTCTTTCACGTCGAGTGAGTATTGATATCTCCTTGTCACATTCTTTGCATATTTAAAAAAAAAAAAAAACAATTTCATTTTCTTCACTTTTATGAATGACTCGACCTAGAGATAGGAAGGGAATATTTTTACCAAAAAACGGGCCCAAGTAATCCATAAATTGGTCCTGAGACACTTGAAAGTTTCTTGGAAAGGGAAGCTAGAGAATTTGAAAATATTTCAGATGAAGATCAATCTCCCTCACCTCATACCATGGCTGGTGAAGAAGATATGGCATAATTATTTGAGTTTCCCATACGAGAAACCAATGGAGAAACTAAGATGAAAAATGTTAATCCTTCTACCTTGCCTCATTTCCATGGTCTTGTTTCTAAATACCCTAACACTTTCTTATTTTATTTTACAGTTATATGCAAGACATATGATTATACTATTGATGAAAAAAATATCAAACTTTTTCCTTCTACTTTGAAGGATTCACCTCTAAGATGGTTCATGAGCCTGGAGGGAAACAACATCACAACTAGGGATCAAATGAAGAATACCTCCAGTGAAAAATATAGATAATATTGTAGAGTAAGGGACACAATATATAAGATCTTCATAATGACTCAAGGACTTGACAAATCTCTAGAATACTTTGAAGAGAGATTTCAGCTAATCTATAAAAGAGCTCACAATTTCACTCTAGATGAGGATTCGCTCAAGCTTGTCTTACTTAGAGGATTAAGAGAGGATCTCATGGAAAAATTAAATATCCTATCCAATGGAGATATATATCAAATGGAATATTATGATATCAATCAAATCTTCAAAAACCATTCAAGGTCCTCAAGGAAGAAAGGTAGAAATGGTAGATGAATGGTACCTCAATCTTCTAACCATGCAGCCCATATTAAAAATGAATTAGGAGGGTTAATAAAAGATATGAAAACTGATATTTTTCATTTTTTTCCATGAAAATGGATACTTTCCATATCAAAAAGAAACATGAGGAAGAAGAGAAGGAATTATCCATTTATTTCCCTAATTTCACTAAGAGGCATCCTAGAAATGAGTTCCCTTTGGACCTTATAGATGTTTGTGGTATTTGTGAATAAAATTATCCAAATAAAAAATGTCCTTTTTTTCCAGGGTTAAATGATACATTTCTAGGAGTAGAGAAGAATGTGCAATCACTATACTTAATCAATCAAAGGAGGCCTATAGAACCAAGACCCTTCCAAACATGTTTGAACTTCAATCCTTCTCAAAATTTGGGTGCATGTAATACACAAATGTCTTCCCAAACTTGGTATAATCCAACCCATATCCTTAGGAAAATACAAATCCTTGTCAATATCAAGGGCCACCTAATCATCCTCCATACCATTCCTTCCCTAGCATGCCAGAAAACCAAAACCCCAAACCCCCAGTGGAGTCAGCCTCTACAAAGATGGAAGCCCCAAAATTTACAACAACTAGCATTAATTCCTCCTCCTCTGCAACCCAATAACATTATTCAAAATAGTATTTCTCCTAAACAACCTCATTTACATGCTCAACCAACCCCCAATACGAATAACAATCAGGTTTAACCAGTGTACAACAATGAAACAACCTATCAAACTTACTCCTTGGAAGTAAAATAAATTAATCTTAGATCGGGAAAAGTATTACAACAACAACCAAAGCTCATAAAATATGTAGAACCTAAAAAATATGATGTTATCTTACCTCAGCCACAAACTCCTCCTTATCCTGAAATATTAAATGAAAAGAAAACCTATACATTTGAAGAGAAATAAATTTTAGGAGAACTCAAGAGTTTGCGTGTAAAGATACCTCTCTTGCAAGCCATCAAGGATGTGTGCATTTTCAATAGATTATCAAAGAAGAGTTCATAAGAAGGATAGGAATAAAAAGAAAAGACACCCCTACAATAAATGTTATAAGACAACTAGTTGACCTTATGCTTGTAAAGATAATTGTATCTAAGTACTTGGATCTAGGAATCCCTTTAGTGAATGTTCACATCAACAAAACCTTGATCCATAATACTCTCATAGATCTAGGGTCTGACATAAAATTTATGACCAAAGATACCATGATAAAACTAAACCTTCAGGAATTCTTAAGAGATACCCCCATTGTCCTCCAAATTGAAGACAAATCCACGGTCAAGCCTAAGGGGATGTTGGAAGATATAATACTCACAATTTATTCTTGGGTGTATCCCACTAACTTTTTAGTCCTCCAAACCAAGTCTCAATTCAATGGGTACCCTCTTATTTTGGGGAGGCCTTGGCTGGCCACAACAGATGCATACATCAATTGTAGGGTAGTGGTCTAGGAGGATCCAGGAATGCTCACAAAGGTCTAGGAGGATCCAAAACCGCCACATAGGTCTAGAATGGTTCAAAAATGCTCAAAATTCAACCATCCCAAATTCTCTCAAAAACTCCATCAATGCGTATATCTTGGTGATATCTTCCCAACAGCGCAAAAATTACCTCAAACGGAGTTCGTATGCAAAATTTATGAGCATTCAAAGTTCCAGTCAAACCAAGTCAAAAGTCAAAGTCCACATGGGAAGAAAAGGGTGACACGTGTCACCACTACAAGGGTGACACATGGCACATGATTGTTGGAAAATAACTAGGCAAGTTACAATCCATGTGGTCCAATTACAGGTTGACAAGTGGTGCACAAGTGGTCCACTCCTATGATGACACATGACAAGGATGAGCCAATGAGAGGATTCCACGTGGTGACCTCCCATTGGCCTATAATGGCATGGTTTATTAAAAATTATAGAGTCAATGGGGGTTGAACCCATGACATCCATAAGCCTTAACAAAACCCCACTACATATGTGCCATCAAAATGTTACTTAACCTTACATATCATAAAATGTATTTAATTTGTAATAAAGTTGTAATGGGTAGCAATTAGGGCCAAGGTCCTAAGCCCTTGGCCCATAACTTATTGTTGTATGTGGGTAATGTGATCATTCCCCATAATGCAAGGGTTATGTTATATGTTTTTGTTTGTTTGTGTGTGTGTTTGTTTTATATATAACATATGGTTAAATATGTTATAAATAACATATAGTTATAGCAACATCCACCAAAATGTTGAAATATATGCTGGTTGGTGGGGCTCGAACCCCCGACCTGCCATATATATAACCTTGCCTTAACTAATGTGTAGGATTGGTTATAAAACCAATTAATTTATATTTAAAAGCATGCCACGATTTTCATAGGTCGATTAAGGGTTTGTGCCCTATTTAATGGGCACACGGAATGAGGTTGGGGACAACACATTAATGCAGAGTTTAGTCTCAATTGATGTTCAAATTCAAAAGAATTTTTACATGGAAAAATCACTACAAACATCAAAAGAACATGATTCCAAGGAAAATTCACAAGATATTAGGATGCCTTATCGTCATCCAAATCACAAGAGTCATTATGACCAACAACTAGGAGAAGAGGAAAATAAACAATGTTCTTCTTACGAACAAATAAAATACCACACTGAAAAAGAATGAAGACAAAATCAACAACTTGGAACAATCAATCATCAAACAATTCCAATGAAAGTAGATTTTATATGGATCACTCCCCAAAATATGCAACACATTAGTTTGGGAATTTGAAGGTTATATCAACTTGTTTCGTCGAGAGTCGCAACTACAAACACAAAATATTTGAGAAGACATTGTGTGCCAGAACAAAAGTTAAAAGGGAAGCCTTCCAGTGATTATGCTTTGAGGACAAAGCATTTTTAAGGGGAAGGAAATGTTATGAACATAAATATACATATAAAATAGATATTCATAACATAATAATTAATTAATAAATAATAACTATTAATAATGAAAGGACATGTCTCAAAGGACATGACTATTGGTTAAGGCCACCCCTGCATGGGTATATAAACAATCCCTCATTCTCAATTGTATCTCATCTCATCTATTCATATTTTATACATTATTCCTACATGGATTATTATGTTATATTCCAAGTATTTTGGATAATTCTTGTGTGAGTGAACTTTGTTCGTCTCAAAATTCAAGAAAAAATGGAAGCAAAAGACTATTGCATCATCTCATCAGGATCTAGGGTCATATTCTGGAGATGAATCCAAGATCATGGCCATAGGATTCAAAGGTATATCAGCTATCAATTCAAATTCTTCAATTCAATCTGCCAAATTGGAAGGTGATATTCATCAAAAGAAGAGAAGTGAGAATTTTCGTGTTAAAGTTGAAGTCAAGCATACCAAGGTAGATACTTTATTTGATAGTGGATCTCAAGTTAACCTAATATCTGAAGCAATTGTCAAGAAGTTGGGTTTGAAGACGACATCAAACAAAAATCCATATCTGGCATTGTCTTGGGTAGTCCATATCTATTTCATAGGAAGGTTATATTCTATTGAGAAGAGAATAAATATCATCTTTCAAAGAAGGAATTGAATATGTTTTCAAAGCTCATCACACAAAAACTAATGTTTCTTTAGTGAGCATAGAGAAAATGAAGAGAATCGTGAGCACAAGTAAATATTTTTTTCTCATGGTAGTGAAACAGAAAGGAGAATATATAACATATGATTTATGAGGTTGTGATCCAAGTCATAAAAAGGAGTTGATCAACATCATATCTAATTATGACGAGTTGTTTCAGGAACCTATTGGGTTTCCCCCTAAAATGGAGGTTGAACATGAAATATATTTGCAGGAAGATGATCCTCTTTCAAACATTGGAATGTATAGGTCATCGGTAATCAAGAATGCATAAATAAAGAAGTAAGTTTAGGACCTGCTCGCTTAAGGAATCATCTGACCAATCTCCTCTCTATGTGGTTCTCCTATTGTACTAGTTTTGAAGAAAGATGGAATGTGGAGGATGTGTATTGATTTTTTAGCCCTGAACAATATTACAGTCAAGAACCATTATCCTCTTCCTAGAATAGATGATCTATTAGATTAGTTAAAGAATGTTGTGTATTTCACTAAGCTAGACTTGAGAAGTGGTTACCATCAAATCAGAATTGCAGAAAGCGACATATGGAAAACTTCTTTCAAGACCAAGCAAGGATCGTTTGAATGGTTAGTTATGCCATTTGGGTTATGTAACACACCCGCAACATTTCTGAGAGGATGAATGATGTGGTCCGACCCTACATAGATTATTTTTTTATTGTCTATTTAGATGATATATTGATCTTTAGTCAAAGATAGGAAGATCATACAAAGCATGTCAAGATAGTCTGTGAACTCTTGAAGAAGGATAATTTGTATATCAAGTTATCTAAATGTGGATTTGGAATAAATTCTTTAGTATATCCTGGATACATTATAGAGAATGGTCAACTAAAGATAGATCCTGAAAAGGTAGGAGCCATTGTAAAATGGCCCAATCCAACCACTGCCACTGAAGTCAGGTGCTTCTTAGGAATAGTACAGTACTGGAGAAAATTCATTGTTAATTTCGCGTACATAGCAGCACTCTACGTGCATTGACAAGTGTTAAACAGGTCTTTCAATGGGGAGGAAAGCAGCAGAAATCCTTCCAGACATTGAAGGAAATGATAAGCACCACACCAGTTTTGGCTTTGTCATATCTTCAACAATCATTTGAGATTCAAACTGATGCAAGTGGATATGCCATGGGTGTAGTATTGATGAAATGAGGTAAACCTATATGTTATCATTCTGATACTTTAACTCAAGTTGTGATTAACTATCTAACATATTATAAGGAGATATGTGCATTGGCACAAAGTGTAAATAAATGGAAGCATTACTTAATGGGAAAGGGGACAATAATTCATATCGATCATCAGCCATTACAGTATTTGCAGTCACATACCAAGCTACAACAGTCACAACATTTCAAGTGGATGGGTTTCTTACAGTGGTTTCATTTGGTAATCAAATACAAGAAGGGTATTCATAACAAGGTTGCAGATATGTTGTCAAGACCAATAATTAATGCATCCACAATACTCAAGTATAGTCCTTTAGCACATGAAAATTATGCAGAACAATATCCTAGGGATGATGATTTTAAAGAAGTATATGATTCATTAGCTCACGGAAATCAGCAATCGAATTATCATGTGCATGAAAATTTGTTATATCATCGTGGAAAACTATGTATACCTAGAGATGAAAGAGTAAGTGTAACCAGAGAAGCTCATACATCTCTCATAATTGGTCATTTCAGGGTTGGTAAGACCATTGCACAACTACAAAGGTATTGTTATTAGCCTTGGATGAATGAGACATTTTCCAAGTATATCAAAGGGTGTGTTATGTGTGCCACAAGTAAGCATAGAAACAGAAAGCTAGGATTATATACACCACTTCCAATACCTTCTTATCCATGGGAAAGTATCTCAATGGAATTTGTCGCTGGTTTTCTGATGTTCAGGATAGGTCATAATTATCTGTATGTCATGGTGAATAGATTTAGCAAGATGTGTACTCTAATATCATGCAAGAAATAGGTCACAATTGAACAGACAACAAAGATGTTATTTTTCAATGTATGGGTTCATTTTGGACTTCCTACATCTACAATATCATATTGAGACTCTCACTTTCTGGGAAATTTTGGTCTCATTTATGGGAACTAATGGAAACTAAGTTGAAGAACACATATTTTCATCCACAAACATATGGATAGACAGAGGTGGTACACAAAATAGCGGTACATCTACTTCGAGGATACTGTAGCAAGCATCCTAAGTTATGGGATGAATAGTTACCTTATGTACAACATGCCTACAATCATGACATGCATTCTTCTACTCAGAAAACTCCTTTTGAAGTATGTTTGGGGTACTTGCCTAAGACATCTATGGAATTTGTTTTTGGAGAAACAAGTAAAGAAGATGGAAAATATGATATAGATAAAGCTAAAAGGCTGATTCAAATGATTCAGCAGGTACATCAAGTAGTACAAGAACAATTGGAGAAGAGTTAATCCAAGTACAAGGCAAGGCATGAAAAACATCAGGTTGATCATCAATTTGAATTCGGTGATCAAGTATGGTTACATATCAGCAAATATAGAATGAAAGGTGAAGGTAAAAAGCTAAGGCCAATCTGGGATGGTCCATTCAATATCTTGGAGAAGATTGGTACTAATTCCTTTCATTTAGATCTACCAGCCTACATGCAAATGTATTCAGTAATAAATGTTGAGAATTTGAAGCTTTATGAGCCTCCTATGATTATAGATGAAAATGAAAGTATTCATGTTCCGACAATTTATGATTTTGCTCCAGAATATTTGGACGAGCTATAGGAAGATGTTATTCTCGACAAAAGGATCAGAACTTCACATCGAGATGATGTGGAATATCTTCAAGTTGGTATTAAAGGGGTAAAACCAAGTAAAAAAAAATGGATGGATATTGGAAGGGTGAGGGAACTCTATCCTCACTTGGTTTTTGAGAAATAAAAAATTTTGGTGGTCCAAAAGTCTTCCAATGGGAGGAATGATCAAGGAGGATCCAGGAATGCTCATAGAGGTCCAGGAGAATCCAGAATGTCCACAGAGGTCCAAAATGGTTCATAAATTCTCAAAATTAAACCATCCCAAATTCTATCAAAAATGAAATCAATTCATAGAGCTTGGCGATAAATTTCCAACGACACAAAAATCACCTCAAATGGAGTTCGTATGAAAAATTTATGAGCGGTCAAAGTTCCTATCAAAATGGGTCAAGGGTCAAAGATCAAAGTCCACATTGACAAAAAAAGGTGACATGTGTCACCATTGTAAGGATGACACATGGCACATGATTTTTGGCAACTGATTGGGTAAGGTACAATCCAAGTGGTCCAATTATAGGTTAACAAGTGGTGCACAAGTGGCCCACTCCTATGATGACATGTGGAAAGGATGAGCCAATGAGAGGCTGCCACGTGGTGTCCTCCCATTGGCCTATAATGGCACGGTCTATTAAAAATTATGTGTTCGACGGGGTTCAAACCCATGACCTCCATAACCTCCATAAACCTTAACAAAACCCCACTACCAATGCGCCATCAGAGTGTTACTTAACCTTACATATCACTGAATGTATTTAAATTGTGATAAAGTTGTAATGGGTGGAAAATAGGGTTGAGGGCCTAATCCCTTGACCCATAAAATATGGTTGTATGTGGGTAATGTGATCATTCCCCATAATGCGTGGGCTATCAACGAATATTTAATTTAGGGGTTATATATATATATATATATATATATATATATATATATAACATATGGTTACAATAAATTCCACCAAAATGCCGAAATATATGGCGGTCGGTGGGGCTCTGTTGTGGGGTATTCTACCCTACGGACTAACAGGCTAGGGCTCTAAGCTTATACGCAGATCATGACCCTTAAGACTTAACTTTTAACTTTCTACCCAAAATCTCAACCCCTTTTCTCATGCAAACATGGGAAGAATCGACTCACCTTTTTAACGATGATTGAAGTAGATCCTCCGTTGAACCTTTTATTTCCTCGCTACTGCTGCCCCTTCCACAAAGCTTCCTGCAATCAAGGTAAGACTATGCATGCATGCTACTGATCTACTAGGGGGTTAGAAATAAAACATAAATCAAATAACATAGATGAGATTCATGTACTTGGGACGGGAAAAACATCTTTTTTATTAGTCTCAAAATGAATCACTTACAATGAATTCTGAGACTGGCCACCGTTCCTCGATCCTGATCCTGGGCTCCTCCTCTTCTTTTGTCCTCCAACTACTGTAGCATGAATTTCTCCTGAAGCTTGAGGAAAAGCTAAAGGGTTGGGACAATAATGGACTTGGAAATTTGGCAGAGTTTCTTTGCTATGATTTTTCCTCCTTTGAATAGTATGGTTTTAGGCGAACTCTCGGCCATGCATGGCGAAGAGTTCCAGTTAACTGACAAAAAGCCTCATGTCCCGGCGGAAACTTTCCTGATTTTTTGCTTTGTTAGGTACCCGCGGGCTGTAGTGGGTTAGCCCGCGGATACCCGCATGCAGTAGAAGGTCAGCAAGCGGTCCCCCGCGTCCAGTGAGAGGTTAGGGAATGGGTTGCTTGTTTTAAGTGGTTTTTCAAGGTTTTCTTCAGCATGGCTTTGGCTAGGAAGAGGCATGAGTTGGCCTGATGCCAGGTAAGCCTGTGTGGTGCATTTTAGGGTTATAACAGGCTCGAACCCCTGACCTGCCATATATATAACCATGCCTTAACTAATCCTCCTATAGTGAGGGTTTGGTTATAAAACCAACTAATTAATATTTAAAATCATGCCACGATTTTCGGAGGTCATTTAAGGGTCTGCACCCTATTTAATGGGTGTGTAGACCAAGGTTGGGGAAAACACATTAATGCAAAGTTTATTCTTTTAATTTGTGCCTAAGGGTACCTAAGTTATGAGGCTACACCATAAAGTGTGTCGAGAGGTACCTTGACAAAATTTCAAGAATTTTATACTCATTTTGCACAACTTTTCACCAGGAATCCAATGGTGTACTATGTTTCTACATTTGAGCAACATGTAAGAAGGTCATTGTAAAATGAAAGCATTTGAGAATTAATAAAAGAAAGTATCTATTGGAATTGGCCCCTGAGAGGTATCCCAAATTGGGTTAACTTTGTTTTCCAACTTGTGCATGTGATTTCATTATTTTTATTCATTTCAAGCTCAATTATTTGCAAGTTAGTTTATCATTAAAGTGGATTTGGTTAGATAAATTCATCACATGTAATTTTCATATAGTCAAGTGATCATTTAATTTCGAAGATCAGGTAGATGTTTCTTATGTATTAAAAAATTAATAAGCATCAAAGGATTTTTCATATCAATTAGGCAACATGAATATAATTGATGGTCAATCCCAAAAAAACTTGTCCTTTACCCCCCTTCCCAACCTTTAATAATAGAAAACCTTCTAATGTGGATAGAAGAAGAAGACGACCTGATCCAAACTAATACTTATCCTATCTACACCATCAGCACAACCTTGGCTAGTAGCAAGATTGATGAGGACACTTTCCTTGTAATGTTTTTGCAAAATCAATACCCTGTTGATGTGATAATAGAGGGGAGGAATGATGAAGTCAAATATGAATTATATGTCGATAATAAAACATAAATATGGTTATAAGTATTCACATCCGAGATTGAAGACCCTTCTGTCAAAATCATAGAGATCATCCCTGCAAAAACACTCAAAATCGGCACTAAACTTACCAATCAACAAGAACATAAATTGTTAGATGCGTTGAAAACAAACATTGAAGACTTTGCATGGGATTATGAGGACATGAAAGGAATCCATTCTTCCATATTTACCCACCATATTTATATCAAAGAGGATTGCAAACCTATTATGCATCCCCAAAGAAGGATGAACCCTACACCAAAAGATATAGTTAAACAAGAATTGCAAAAGTTATTAGATGTTGGATTCATGTATCCAATTTCAGATAGTGAGTGAGTATCTCCCCTAGTTATTTTCCCAGAAAATAATGGGAAATGGAGGATATGTGTGGATTACTAGGAGTTAAACAAGTTTACAAGGAAATACCATTTCCCCCTACCCTTCATTGACCAAGTCTTGGATGTATTAGCTGGGAAAGAATATTTTTCATTCCTGGATGGATTTAGTGGATACAACCAAATTTAGATCGGTCCCAAAGATCAAGATGAAACAACCTTTACTTGTCCCTGCGGCACATTTTCTTATAAGGACTTACCGTTTTTCCTATGTAATGCCCCAACCACATTCTAAGGAGAAATACTTAGCATATTTTCAAAACCCATCCATGATAAAGTAGAGATCTATATGGATGACTTCACCCCGTATAGAAACTCATTTGATGAATCCTTAGACAATATGGATAAGTTTATCCAAATATGTAAAGAAATGAACCTCTCCCTTAGCAATGAAAAATGAAATATGATTATGAATGGAGTAAGTATGTTAGGACACCATCTATCCTCTAGAGGGATCAAAGTAGACAAAACAAATTCAAGATCGTTACACTGCTACCTATCCCTCTGAAACCAAAAAATATAATAAGTTTTCTTGGACATGAAGGATACTATAGGAGATTCATCAAAGACTTCAGTAAGATAGATTCTCCCCTATTTACCATGTTATCCAAAGATGTAGATTATTTTTGGACTATAAATTTTCAACAAGCATTTGAAACAATAAAACAAAGACTCTCAATTGTTTTTATACTATAGGGTCATAATTGGGCTCTTCCCTTTCATATTCATATTGATGCATCAGATAAATTTGCAGGAGTAGTCTTAGGACAAAATGAAGATAACAAGCCCTGTGCAATTTATTTTATAAGCAAAAACTTGGTTGGTGCAGAGATAAACTACATTGTTACATAAAAGGAAATTTTAGGAGTAGTTCATGCTCTCAACAAGTTTAGACATTATGTTATAGGGTATAAACTTTGTGTATACATTGTCATGTTGTCATTAAATATTTTATGAATAAACCCGATATAAATGGTAGGATAATCATATGGCTTTTGTTATTACAACAATTTGATCTAACCATTCTAGATAATCCTAGGAAGCATAATGTTTTTGCAGAGTTTTTATCTAGGTTGATCATTCCTACTAAAGAAAAGAAGGCATGGTTGATGATCATTTCTTGGATGAACACCTATTTTCAATATCAACACAAACCCCCTAGTTTTTTGACATAGAAAACTATCTGATGACATGGAGGTTTCCTAAACATTTCTCCTATCGAGAAATATGCAATATTGTTCAGAAAAGCACAGCCTATACTAGGGTAGCAGGGTATTTATTAAAACTTTCCCTATACCAAGTCTTGAGGATATGCATGAGATAATATGAAGTGCATGATATCCTCCATGATTTTTCTTATGAAACATGCAGAGAACACTATGCATCAAAGAGGAAATCCTACAAGATCTTGCAAGCTTGATACTATTGGTCGACCCTACACAGAGATGCTCAACAATACACCCTACACTGTGATGAATTTCAAAGGATGGGGAAGCCTGCAAAGAGGAATGAAATTCCCTTGTATCCCCATGTATCATTGGAACCATTTTACAAGTGAGGCATGGACTTTATAGGCCCAATTAATCCACCTTCAGTGAAAAAAAGGCACATACTAGTATGTACTACATATCTAACCAAGTGGGCTGAAGTAAAAGATATGAAGGATGCTATAGAACAAAATGTAGCTTCCTTCCTCCAAGGATGCATATTTTCAAGATTTGGGTATCCCAAAGAGATATTCACATACCAAGGAGCTCAGTTCACATCCATTCTTATTGAGAAAATCATGTAGAAACACCACATACATCATAGGAAGTCAACACCTTACCATCCACAAGAAAATGAATAGGATAAAGTAACTAATTGAGAGTTGGAAAATATCCTCACCAAAATAGTGAGCATGAGCAAGAAGAATTGGTCAAAGAAACACATAGAAGTAGTATGGGCATACAACATCACATGTAAGACTACCGTAGGGATCACACCCTTTGAATTAGTCTATAGTAAGAAATACATTCTCCCTATTGAATTTGAATACCTTACTTTGAGGAAAACATCTTAATTGAATATGGATATACCATCAGCATAGAAGGAAATATTGAATCAACTAAATTCCTTAGATGAGTACATGATGCAAGCACTCTTAACAACTGAAGTAGTGCATCAACAAAGAAAATATTGGCATGACAAGAAAATCAAGCATGGCAAGTTCAAAGAAGGGGATTGGACCCTACTATATGATTCAATATTCAAGGACTTCAAGGTAAAGTTGATGACCAGGTGGATAGGGCCCTACATTATTGAAATATGTCATGATAATGGTTCAATATAGATCGAAACCATTGATGAAGAAGCAATTCCCTTGCTAGTAAATGGATTCAGCCTTAAAGTTTGCAATAAGTCAGTGGCAGGAGAATAGGTTACAACAACAGTGAAGACACAAAATCTAGATGTGATTGATAGTAAAAATTCTCTCAATCCATCCAAATAATGAGACTTGGTTGAGAGAGAGAGAGAGAGAGAATAAAATATCTAGATGAAAAACTCATTGAAGCATCTAGAATAGATCTTTTATTGAAAACCTCCAATGGTGATGGTCTCAAATATAAGAAATAAATAAATTTCCTCATCAAGAAAACATCCTAGAAGCTTGATGAGGTAGGACACTGGTTAAAACTAGCAATGACACCTCTATCTTGAGAAAAAACAAATAAGAATAAAAATGAATTGGTAAAATAATTTTTGTTTTGGAGGTACCAAAGGACTCCATATTAGCAACCATCTGCACATGAAATGAGAAATTAGCATCTAGAATAATTTAGCAACAACAAATCCTCCACAAATTAAAAAAAAAATAGTAAGAATATTTCAAGTTTTATGCACTTTGACTCATCATTTTCCATACATCACAATTTCCATCTTATCATTCATAAATTTCCCTTTTTTTCCATTCATTTATTTACACTTTACATTTCCCAAGTTTTCATTTTTAACCCTCTTTTCCAAGAAGAATGACCTACAAGATAAATCTTCATGTTCCTACAGGGTCACTTCTCAATAATAAGATAGGATTTCATTGAACAAAATCATCTCCAGCACCAGCATCATCATCATCAGCAACAACATTACTAGCATCAGCAAAATACAACCTTTTAACTTCATAAAAATAATTCTACAGGATCCCATGTATCATGTACAAATCATTACAACAAGCATAAAGAGAGTTTTACAGGATCCCATGTATCATGTACAAATCATTACAGCAAGCATAAAGAGAGTTCTACAGGATCCCATGTTGTTGGAAAACTGAGAGCAGGGGCGGGGTGAATCAGTTGTTACTATGCTTAAACAATCCTAACCATTTTTAAATTCATTACAGAGCTCTTCAATGACGATCACAATAAACATGCAATAGAGTATTCAACATCAATCACACACATGCATAGTATAGATACAGATGTTCTTGAGGAAACCCGTAAAAGGTGAAAACCTCTTCTTCTTTATATGATAATTATTTTATGTACATTATAAATCTTATGAGAACCAACTCATAGTGAGGCTACAAACTCTATTTTTCAAGCTGCTACTTGTTGAGAGCACCAACTCTCTGATTTCTCTAGAACCTACTAGAAGGAAGCACCAACTCCCTCACTATTTCAGCACCAACTGGATGGAAGCACCAACTTCCAGTCACACAGGACCAACCTGTACAATTAGAGAACCAGTGTTCTCCCTAGCACCACCCTGCCACCCTAAATTCTCTAGCTGTAACCAAATGGAAGATACAACTCCCTGTGTTCAAGAACTCACTTGAACCTGTGAGGACAACAGTCCTCCCTAGAACCTGCCAACCACCCTGAAATATAAAACTTTTCTCTTTGTTTATGTATTATAGTGATTCAATAGTTTTCATTGGATTACTAGGATTATCATTGTTTTGTTGTGCTGCTCTGCTCTCCTATATCATTGTCTGTTGAGCTTGCATCTCTATGCTTTTCTTTTGCTGTGCAGTTTCTCCTCTAGACTCCATGCTTCTACCTACATAACATCTTCTCAAAAATTGCAACACCAATCTCCTCTTTTTTCTTCATTTTTATATGCTCTATACACCTTATGCATGTCGCATCCACTAGACCACTGCCTCTCTTCACTCTCTTCATCCTCACTACCTTCTCCTCAGATTCTTTGGCTTTACTGACTATAACAGTCTTCGACCCATTTCCATCTGTCAGTCATCTCTATGACGAGTCTACACTCCACTGGAAGTTCCTCGAGTCCCTTCGCCTTCTCTAGCTATCACCCTGAAGTCTCTTCGAGTCCTCTGGTAGAAACCATCAATGGTTTCTAGCAGTTACCCCATGAACCTTTGTAGCCTTGTGCCTTTGGCACCTTTCACCTTTCCTTTCATATGTGACCTCAGTCGATGACCAAGGGCTTGTTCAAAAGGTATTTCGCAATTTCACGTATCGTGAATTCCTATTGTGAGGAATCTCGACTCTCCAAGTCGTGATCTTCGAAATGGGGCTTAGATTTTTGCTAGCTCCTTCCCTAAGCCTTCGTCAATGTGACCATAATTTATGAGCAGGGGCTAACTCTGAAGACGCATTTCGCAATTCACGTTTCAGGTATTTTTATGTGAGTCACTCTAACTCTTCGACTCCTGGTTCCCAAAATGGAGCCTAGCTATGCTAGCTCCTTCCTCTCTCATGACCACCGGCGGTGACCATAGCCTACACCAAAAGGAGTTTCATAATTTCTCATTTCGGCATTCCTGTAATGAAAGGTCTCAACGCTCCAAATTGCGATCACCAAAACTCCAAAATGAAGCTTAGATGCACTAGCTCTGCTCTCCAATTCTCGATAATGTGACCACATGATATGACCACTTGCTAACCATTTGAGCGCTTCACTCTTCGGATCAACGGTCCACGATCCGTGGTGATCAGATGGATATCCTCCACCCTGGAACTTTAGCCTTTGTGATTTTGGGGGAGAGATGATGCTAAAACTTCTGAAACTAAACTCCCGGAGTGACGTCACTCTTGCATCACTCGATGATGTGTCATGAGCCCAGTGGCTGCCATGTGTCACTCAGATTTGAGATTTCTAGTGGCCTGAAATGCCAAATCAACTTGACACTTGTCCTTGTATGATTGTGCCACGTGTCCTTGCTGATGTAAGTTGCCACCTGTTCTTCCTGACGTGATCTGCCACATTCACCTCCTCGATCTAATGGCCTAGATTCATCCTTGATCCGACGACTCAGATCTTTTCGTCATTTCGCATTTCACGAGTTGGACGGATAGAGAACCTCGTGCCTTTGACCTCTTGGTCAACTAAATTCCAATCGCTCGCCATGTGTCCTCTGGATTCAATGTCCATGATCATTTCAAAATTTTGCATTTCATGAGTTAAAGAGGTTAGAGAAACCTGCTCCTTTGGATTTCCCGGTCTGCGAAACTCCGAAATAGAGTCTTTGACATGCTCTAATATTTCACCACGTGTCCTACTTGGATCGACGGTCCATATTTCTCCTCAATCCAACGGCTTAGATAATTTCATCATTTCTTGTTTCGCGAGTTCAAGGGGTTAGAGCCTTATGCCTTTGACTTTCCAGTCAGCAACATGACGATCTTTCTCCACGTGTCCTCCTTGGATATGTATGGTCCCCCTTCTTTCAAGAGTTTATAAGTCCTCCTCTCCTTGCACTTGTAAAGAACGTCCAGGGTCTCCTGGATCCAACAATGGTCGAACCCCGTGCTCAGATCTTACACCTAAGATCTTCCTTCATCTGTGCTCTCCTCGATCCACAATCGACAACCCTTGGGACTTCTGAAAGTGATCCAATGATCACTATCACTTCTCCTTCCTGTGTGATCTTGCCATCAATGACAAGAACACACTCTGCGTGCACCTCTACACTAGCTCTTCTGAGATTCTCGAGCTTGCTCTGCTCTTTCTTCTCAAAATACTTCTGGTGCCCACCTGGCACATTCTGTCTGTACTCAATCCATTGTTGTTTCTTTACTTGACATCAATGACAAGCATATGTTTCTTTTAAAACATATCAACAATCTCCCCCTTTGGAATTGATGGCAACAAAGGCACCCAAACCTATTATTTTCTCCCCCTTTGACATCAATGTCAAAGAAAACAGGCTCCCCCTTAGTTGTTGCAGTACTTGTCAGAGGTATCAGATATTCAACCAATACAAAATTCCCCCTGACAGGATGGATTCTCTTAGGTGTGAGACGGGATGACTCCCAAATTTTAACGGAGATATTCAAATGGTGTTTTGGCTAGGGGTTTAGTAAAGATGTCTTCAATTTGTTCTGTGGTTGGTATATAATGCACAGAGACCATAGATTGGGTTACCTGTTCCCTCAAGAAGTGATACTTGATGGGTATATGTTTGGTATTGGAGTGAAAGGCAGGATTCTTTGGCACACTTATGGAACTTGTGTTATCACAGTGAATTGGGATCGATGCAATATATTTTACCTCCATGTCTGCAAGTGTCTGAATCATCCATAGTACCTGAGTGCAACACATAGCAACAGAAATCTACTCTGCCTCTGTAGTTGATAAAGAAATGGAACCTTGATTTTTACTCAACCATGCTACTAAAGAATCTCCTAAGAAGAACGCACCTCCACTCGTACTTTTCCTTTCATCCATGCAGTTAGCCCAATCAGCATCTGAGTAGACTGATAATTGAAAATTATGATTCTTGGGATACCATAGGCCATAGTTCATTGTTTCTTTCAAATATATGAATATCCTTTTGACACCGAGAAAATGATTTTGTTTAGGTGCACACTGATATCTTCCTACCATTCCAACAACATGCATTATGTCTAGACGAGATGTTGTGATGTACAACAGGTTGTCTATCATTGACCTATATGAACTTTTATCAACATCAAGTGAGTCATCATCCTTTCTTAATTTGCATCCAATAACCATAGGTTTAGAATCTTCCATTGGAGCATCCACTGTATATATACCAAGGGTTATTTTGTCTTTAAGCTGACAACACTAATCCACACTTGTCACTTTCTTTCTTCTTCCAAACCTTGACATTTTCAGCAGAGGAATTCAAATCTGGTTCATAATTCTTTAAGCGACAGACAACAGCTTTATGTCCATAATTATGACAAATGTGACATTATGTTTCGTTGATTAAGGGATCATAACGATTGTTATGCTTAACATGTGTCCTTTTCCGAGCCATCAAGTGATTTGTAGTATGTGGTGGTTTGTTACTTGGCTGCCTCATTCTTTGTTGTGGCAGATATCTATACATTGAATGTCTTGATTGCTCATATCTAAATTTTAAAGAACAGTTTACAGCTTTGTGACCAAAATTAGATCAGACAAAACAATATCCATAGAAAAAACCTTTGTACCTGGAAAATGGTTGTCTTCTTTGAGAAGGTTGTCTTCTTCGACCATGTTGATGATTTCTTTGAGTGAGGAGGGTGTTGTTTATCTAATCTATAGTTTCATTTCTGGTACCTTTTTCTTTACTCCTCCCGGGAAGCCGATTATCTTCTTTTGTCTCTGAAGGTTTGTTGTTGTCATATGTTGTAGATTTGACAAACTTGATGGGTTCATTGTTACTTGGTTGGCCACTACTTGATCCCTCTTCATAACCCAGACATGTTTTCAGCTTTGGGTTCCTTTTTTGATTCAGAATGGTGGCCAATCCTTCTAAGGCTTTGATACTTGATAGATTATAATGATACAAGTCTTGAAACTTCTCCAACTCTTTTCTAGTTTTCACTACTTCTTCCTCCATATCTTCACATCTTGCTTTCTTTTCTGATAACTGTTGTTTCAGGATGTCTTCAATTTTCTTTGCCTCTTCTAATTCCACTTTTAGTAGGACAAAGTCTTCATCAGGTTCTATACTACCTTTCTTGAACTATATCAGCAATTGTTTTTTCTTTCTTGTCTTAATTTTGAGCCTGTCAAGCTCTTCTAGTGCATTGATCAGTTCTCCTTCCAGGTCTACCACATCTTCTTATTCATTATCATCACTTCCTGTTATTTTATTATCATAATCCTCTTTGTCCATAAGCATGAAGTCATTTATTTTATCTTCAATAGGAGAGTCACTGTCTTCATCATCTAAAGGATCATCATCATTGTTTATACAAAGACTTTTCTTCTTAAAATTATTCTCTTTAAATAAATTTTTGTGTTTGTGCTTCTCCTCATCATCATATGTCTTGTAGTGTACCTTTTATCTTACCAAGGCTTTTAACGCACTATGTAACAATATGTACACACTTTTCACATAACACATACAGTCCAGTATATACTCCACATGCATTTAAACAAGTAAACAAATTCTACACAGAGTATTCATATGAATTATTGCCATAATTAACAATCAATAGTACTTCATACTAATTCATATACACAGCGGAAAACATGATAATATATACAACACAGTCATGCCAAAATGTGATAAGAACATAGTTAGATACTTATCTTGCAACAGTGGTGAAATCCACCAACCAAGTGCAGGCCTTCCACGAACCTCCCAGCCTTAGACCACACTGATCATCATCTCAACAGTGGGTCACCCCCGAGCTAGGACTGAGCTCAACAGCAAGGCAAGGAATCCTAGGCTAGGCTAAGGTTACAGGGAAAACAACATAGAAATATCTGGAAGGATTCTTCCCAAAGATGCCATCTTAAGCCTACTACTATCAGACTCTCATTCCCCAAATGCTTGTTCCGCCCGGGAGTATACACCTTTACACGCACAGTCCATCGGTGCTAACCTCCCTCTATGGGTCTCAAAAATAGGCTGGATCAGGAAGTCTTAGAGCCCGTAGCTGGTGCTGAACACTCTCTGGAAGAAACCACTTCCCAGCAAACTCTTTCGCCTGGAAAGAGTTGCTCGAAGGCCTGACAACCTGCCTCTTCCAGCATCAACCACCTCCCTCACCTGGACAGGGGTCATACACAAGCTCAGTAATGGCTTACTCTGGCCAGTATGCCATGCATATACCATCACTGCGTGACCACCACAGTCAACCGGGAATACAGACTCGGGCTTCTCACACAAGCTCAACAATGGCGGCAAGGTCTCAATGTGTTGATTCTGGGAACACGTGACAACAATCCATGCAGGGAATTACACAGAATCCCTGGTTCCGAATGGGTAAGGAGTGAACTAGCTTTTCAGACAAACAAAATCTTCTCAGCTCTCATAACAGAGGGTGTACATCAATTTCGCATAACAAACACAGGCTTTCCCCCCCCCCCGTTTCAGGATTGCACGAGGTCTCTTGCAGACAAGCTCGCACCTGTCACACTCAGGGCCGTACCCGGGTCGAATGGATGAGGAGGAACCCTTCTCACGACTCGTCCCAGCCTTTTAGTGCATGCACCAGGGTTGAAACTTGTCACCCATGGGATTGCATGTGTTCCACAAGCACGCGTTCCTCCCACCACTTGGGAAATCATGTGTCCTTCCAAAAGGACTTAGGATAAAAACATATGATGCACGTACCTTTTGAAATAATATTAGAATATTATTTCCAAGTTTAAGCCCCCTAGGCTTAGCCCCTACGCTCAACACTTAGCCCCTTTCCCACCTTCCAGCCCCTAATTCCTTGCCCACTCTGTGGATGCTCAGTCCCCCTTCACTCATTCATCATGGTCGGTCTGCACCTAGCGGTGTTTATATTTTATTAAATATTTTGCATACTTACAAGTACAACAGCAGGCTCCTGGCCTTCAACACTTAGGCTCCCTGGCCTAACAAACACATAAGCCTACAACTTATAGGAACTCAGCTCACCAGCCTATAACACATATGTATAATTCATTTCATACATCAGATTTATAAAGGGCTCGGCCTTGGGGACATTACAATCCCCCTCCCTTATTTTTGCACTGTCCTCAGTGCAACTTACACTGTCTCTGCAAGCCTTTCAAAATTTGCAAAAAGATGTGGGTACTCTACCCGCA